>JALGBA010004299.1:0-174087 GCA_023970755.1 Azemiops feae | reverse complement strand
TTGCAATGTATGGCTGTGAAAGTTGGACCATAAGAAAGGCTGAACGCCAAAGAATTGAGGCCTTTGAACTATGGTGCTGGAGAAGACTCCTGCGAGTCCCTTGGACTGCAAGGCGATCAAAGCGGTCAGTCCTAGAGGAGATCAACCCTGACTGCTCCTTAGAAGGCCAGATACTGAAGTTGAAACTTAAGTACTTTGGCCACCTAATGAGAAGGAAGGACTCACTGGAGAAGAGCTTAATGCTGGGAAAGATTGAGGGCAATAGAAGAAGGGGATGACAGAGAATGAGGTGGCTGGATGAAGTCACTGAAGCAGTAGGCGTGAGCTTAAATGGACTCCAGAAGATGGTAGAGGACAGGAAGGCCTGGAGGAACGTTGTCCATGGGGTCGCGATGGGTCGGACACGACTTCGCAACTAACAACAACAAGAAATGAACAAGACAATTAATAGAAGCCAGCATGGGTTTGTCAAAAACAGATCATGCCAGATAAACCTTATTACATTCTTTGACAAAGTGACTAAATTAGTCAATAAGGGAAATAGAATAGAATAGAGCTGGAAGGGACCTTGGAGGTCTTCTAGTCCAGCCCCCTGCTCAAGCAGGAGAACCTATACCATTTCAGACAAGTGACTGTCTAGTCTCTTCTTAAAAACCTCCAGTGATGGAGCGCCCACGATTTCTGAAGGCAAGCTGTTCCACTGGTTAATTGTCTCCACTCTTAGGAAGTTTCTCCTTAATTCCAGGTTGCTTCTCTTTTAAAAAAAAACACGTTTTATTGATTTTTAAGAATTACAATCTTTAGTGCTTAGTAAACAACATGTCTGGGTTCACATATTTGACATTAACTTCTTCAATATAAATCTGTTCAGTACTACACAATTCAGTATTTTTTCCCTGATCCTCCTTTCTTCCCCATATTTTTTCCATTTTCCCCTCATTACACAGTTACAATTTTTGGTACTATTGGTGTATACAAAGTTAGATATAAGCATCTTCATCATATTTTACTAATATTATAAAAATAATAATATCAATTCAGAAATCAATATCCTGTTTTTCGTGCTCTTAAGGTTTCATTTCCCATCAGTATTTAAAATATCTTTGTCAGTTATGATTTTCTCAATAATAATTACATTTATATAGCTAAAATTTTTATTCATACCAATCCTCCTCTTATTTTCATATTTCCCATATCAAAAAAAAAGAAAGAGGAAAAAAATGCTATTTTAATTCTAAATCATATCTTTCATTATAAAAGTCTAATTATATCTAAGGATCATCTGTTCTTTTAATCTTATTCAAACAAGTATTTAAACATATAATGCCCCCTCTAAAAGGTCAAATCTTCTGTTTTTTAAATCTAACTCTCGCTTTCTTTCTTTGCCAAGTAGCTTTCCAAGCCAGGGCAATTAAATTGCCCAGGAATTTTCTTTCTATTTTTTGTGAAAATTGCTGGCATGAGGAACACAATTTAGGTAGGGTATTTTTTTTGGGGGGGGGGGATTCCACCCATTTATATTCCTTAAGCAACTCCCAGTTTCCTTCTCCCTCAATTTCTCTTTTCATTTCCTGTCTCCCAAGTTGTGACATTTCCCCTAACAGCTCTATATTCCATTTTTTAAAATCTTCTTCCTTGCCATCAGATGTATTTTGCAGACCTAAGGTGTAAAGGGTCTTTTGCATTTTCATTGTTATGGCTAAGTCTTGCAGTATTTTGTTTGTATATGGTCGTTTATATTTCCTTTCTTTTATCTCTTCTGTCTCTAAATCCATTTCCTCTGCTTCATCTTCTGATTTCTGGTTTATTTGTTCATACTTTGTAGTCATTGTCTGGGGACTTTCTAGTTGTAGATTTAATTTGGAGATTTGCTCATTTATATTATTTAAATTGTTTTTAGTCTCATTATGGTTTCTTTTTATGTCCTCTTTGTATGCAACAATTGTTTGGTGAATTAGTTGTAGCACAGAGTATATTTCCTTCTGAAAGGTGTTTGTTTTTTCTTGAGGCATCATTCCTGGAGATCCTCTAGTTCTAGTACAGGGGTGTCAAACTCAATTTCATTGAGGGCTGCATCAGCATTGTGGTGCCCTCAGGGGGGCCGGGTGGGCATGGCCCACAGGGTGGTCGTGGCTGCAGTGGTCACAGCTGACTGGGTGGGCGTGGCCACCTCGACGTTGCAGGTGGGGGAGGACGCCTATGGGGATAGAGCATGTTGGCGGAGATCCAGGGGGTCTCTGGCGGGTAGGGTGGTGGGCAGGAGGCTTGTCCTGCGGGGTGAGGTGAGGTGAGGCAGGGGCCGGGGCGGCTGCTGCCTGACACCATCAGCCCCCGCACACAGAGGCCAGCGAGCGCATGGGAGCTGATGGTGTCCATCAGCAGCCACAGCAGCCACTCTGGGGCTCCACAGCCTGCTACGAATACTGGGCCAGCCCTCTAGCAGCAGGCGGAGTAGGGGAGGGGGGAGGTACGTGATGCAGACCGCCGGACGTGCCTACTCCATCCCATCTGTTTTTGCTTGCAGTTGGAGAGCAGGTCACTGCTGGTCATCTCGGCCCCCTCGCATATCTTGCTCTTGGCCCACACGTGGAGCCTGTTCCCCTCGCGCACCCGAAGCACCTTGGCCCTACCTCGGGCCGCCGCCACCAGCAGCTTGTACAGGTCCATTAGGCTGCCGCCGCTGCCCGGAACAGCAGGCCCACCCAGCACAAAGGAGACACGGCCGGCTAGGAAGCCCCGAGTAGAGGTGGTAGAGCACGCCCAGCAAGCAAAAGGCCACCCTGAGCGGGGAAAGCCGTATCCCCATCGGCACCATGGCCACCCAGTCCCAGCCAGGATTACGTGCCTCCCCATCTCTGCTGGGCCTGGGCGGCCATGGCACCAATGGGGATCCGGCTTTCCCTACTCAGGGTGGCCTTTTGGCTGCTGGCCCTGGGCGTGCTCTACCACCTCTACTCGGGGCTTCCTAGCTGACTGCTTTGCCTCCTTCATGCTGGGCGGGCCTGCAGGTTTGGGCAGCGGCCTAATGGACTGCGGCGGGTACCGAGGTGCGCGAGGGGAATGCGCTCCACCCGCGGACCACGGGCAAGACCCACGAGGGGGCTGAGATGACCAGTGCTCTCCAACCAAAAAGAGATTGGATGGAGTAGGCGTGTCCGGCGGTCTGCATCATGTGCCGCCAACCCCGACTCTGCATGCTGCCGATGCCGCCGCAGCGCTGCTGCTGGAGGGCCGGCCCAATATTCACAACAGGCTACACATCCCCTGCTGCCGGACGCTGTCGGCCCCCGCGCACTCACCACCTCCTGTGCGCACGCCTTGGGGGCTGCCGATCTGGCCGGGGCAAGGGCGGCAGGGGCCAGTCCCTCACCATCTCCGGAGCATCCCCGGGGGCCAAATATCGGCCAATCATGGGCCAGATCCGGCCCGCGGGCCTTGTGTTTGACATGTCTGCTCTAGTATCACCAGTCTCAGTAAGAGTAGATCAAAGTTTCATCTAGTTTTCTGGTCTTTATATGTAGCCTTTATAATCCAATAGGTTCCAGAGTATAGATCCAGTCCTGAAAGCAATATTTTACAGTGATCCTTTGTCTCAGGTATCCAAAAATTGTCAGTCAGGTAAGGTTGTAATCCACAATGTTCAAAGTGTTCAAAATGTTCAACCTCCCTGAAAACAGCTCAAAAGCCTCTCCCAGCCAGGCATTGTAGGGGTAGCATGCGTGCAGCACACTGCCGTATGCTGCACCCCCACAAATCTCATAATTCTATACCCTTTACTCCAATAAAGCAGCCAAAAGGTCACCCCCTTTTGACTTAATGCCTCACCTACTGAAATAGATAACAGGCTTAGTTCCTTCTTCTATCTTCCTGTCTTTGTTCCTTATCTAGTTGTTGACCTTATAATATGTAACTAGAAAGTAGTTGGTTAGATGAAAGAAGTATTCCATGAATTAGCAAATGTAAAACATCTAATGATTAAGAAAGCTTGTGTATGTAACAAAGAATATAAAAGCAATAAACACGACAGAGGTCGTCAGCTTCTGCTCAAGAAATGCGTGTGACTGCTTCTTAGCGCCAACATCTGGCGCCCTGAACCGGGACGCCCTCACCCCCCCCCGTGGGGAGCAACAGCCAACATGCTTACCATCGTCTGGGATAGACCCCTAAGGTGCACCTTCGTCCTACGGGACCCCTTCGTTCTACGGAACCCCTCAGTGGTAAGTAATGGGTTGCAATCTATCTCAACACCAGCAAAAGCATGTAAAGGAACTTCAATTCCTATTACATAAATCAGGTGTGACAGTGCCTGAGGCAGAGATAAGGAAGCTGGTGGAAGAGGTAGGGAAACATTATCCTTGGTATCCGGAACGCTGGACGCTCCGTTTACAGGACTGGATAAAAATAGGGCATACTTTACATCTTGAACCCCGGGCTCAGTAAAGATATTACATCAATGGTATCAATGCCGTCAAGCAGTGGAAAAATTTGGCTCTGATGCTTTGGCAGGGCAACAATTAACTACAAGCCCCCTGCCTGGTTACGATCAGATAAAAATTGTCACCCCTAAATCATCTCCAGTTGGACCTTCAGCTCCTCCTGGAGAGGCTAATTCTTTTGCTTCTCCACAGCCATTGTACACCCCCATAAGGCAAATTTTAGAGGAACAATTGGGATGCTTTGAAACTTCAAGTGGCTGTTAAGTTTAACCCTGTCAGACAATGTCTGGTGGTGCTTTGTGTTGATGTGTGTATTTTGTTTTGTCTTATATATGTTTAACCCCTAGAACGTTACGCTTGGGCTTGGAATGGTGAGAAAAATAGGAGATGGTTAAAGGGCCCTATAAAAACCACATGTTTGGTTGGAATCATCTCATGATTTTTCTCACTTCTTGCAGGACAAGCCATATGTCTAAATAAATGTTGTTTTAATAGTATTTGTGTATATATGTCTGTCTGTGGTGTTCTGTGTTATTTCCAAGACTTGGAAAAGGGTCAAAACCCTCTTTGATAACAAAAACAAAAAGGCCTTAAATAAAAATGAATGGTTTGCCTGGAAAACGTATGAAATGAAATATTTGTATGTGAAATGGTGTAAGCAAACAGAATGGAAGTGAATGAGTTAATTTGCTGGCGTAAATGTGTGTGTGTTAGCCCTCACCCCTCCACCCGTCCCAGGCTGTGAAAGAAACAGTAAACTGTAGTTTTTATTGTTGTAAAATGGGAATGCAATAGCAAGAGTTTGCATGAGAAAAGTTTTATGGAGGATGTGTGAAAGAGTTTATGGAAAATGCATGTGAAGGAGAGAACTATTTTTTAGTGGTGAGATTTTTGTAAAATTTCTTTTTCTTTTCCCCCCCTCCTGACTCTTTTGTTTTTCGCTGGCTGTATTGCTTTAAGAGCGAAAGAAAGGCAGAAAGAAGAGGGGGGCAGCTGTTCGTTTTAACTATTTTTTTTTCTTCTCCCTCTGCTTAGAAGTCTGGGTTGAGGAAGGGGGGTGGATGTGAAATTTAATGCCCACTCTTGCAGTTTCAGCTGGCAATTTTTTTATTCGAAAGAGGAGACAGTAATTGTTGGACAATTTTTTTGTAAATTTTTGAGTTTTAAATTGTTTAGTTAGACATATATATCCATCAACCAAAAGAAATGACTTTGAATTGTTTTGCTTAGATTTGTAAATGTTTTCCCTATTTAATGGAAATTTGTTTCATCTGAATGGAATTTGATTAAATTGGAACCCCAAAAATACAACCTAATTGGCTTTTTGAAATACAAAATGATTTAAGTATCTATGGATTGCAAGTTGCCTTGGAAAAGATACAGTTACACTTTCTCTATCTTTATTTAAGGCATAAAATGTTGCAATCTTATTCTGTTCCAGTTTTTCCTTGTTTGAGCTTGCCTAAAATTATTTCTTTGGTCAAATTGTAGCAATTACTAGGCACCCTTAATTGGGTTCGCCCATATTTTTCAATACCTACACATTTATTTAGTCCATTATTTGATTTACTGACCAAAGGAAAACAGCCTGGAAATCTTATTATGGTTCCGCCTGCAGCACTTGCCACAATTGAGCAAATTAATGACATTTTGAGCACTCAGTTTGTGGATCTGTATTCCTCATAAAGATTGTCAGTTAATTTTTCTGATATTCCCTACTAGTAAGTTGCCTATCGGAGTATTAGCTGTATTAGAATCGCAAAAAGTATATTGTATTAAATGGCTTTATTTACCCCATACCCCTTCACAAAATGTTTTACCATTTATCCAGGCAGGTGCTGAAATTATATCTTTAGGACGCACTCGAGCTTGCCAACGAAATGGGACTGATTTAATGAATATTGTTTTTCCTTTACCTAAATCTGATTTTCAATTTTATTTTCAGAATAACTTATCTCTTCAGTGTGCTTTAACTGACTATGTAGGCTCTATTGCATATCATTTGCCTAAAGATCCTCGCTTTGCTTGTTTAATGACTTCTTCTGTTCATGTTTTACCCACCTTATTTTCAGATTTTTTTAGTCACTCTTTTTTTCCAACAAAACGCTAGGGGCTTGGCACAAGCTTGCCATATTCCACTCGACCAAGCCAAGCAGATTGTTTTATCCTGTCCTCAATGTTCTGGGGCATCCCCCTCGGGGGACACAGGAGTTAATCCCCGAGGTTTCACCTCTAATCAACTATGGCAAATGGATGTTACCCATGTTCCCTCATTGGCTCCCTGGAAGTATATTCATTTATCTATTGATACTTATTCAGGAGCGCTTTGGGCCACACCTCAACGAGGGGAAACAGCTAATCATGTTATTTCTCATCTTTTTTCGGCCATTACAGCCTTGGGCAAGCCCTCTTCTTTAAAAACTGATAATGGGCCAGCCTATTCTTCATCGGCCTTTTTGCAATTTTGTACAACCTGGAATATTGTTCTTACTCATGGTCTCATCTATAATTCCACGGGTCAAGCCATAGTGGAACATGCTAATCGGTCCTTTAAGGACTGCCTCCACAAACAAATAAAAGAGGGCTCTCGAGTACCTAATTTGTCGTGGGTAACACAACAGGTTCAAAAAGTATTATTTACCTTAAATCAATTGAATGTTTCCATTGAAAATTTGACTGCTTATCAGAGACACTTTCAACAGAAAACAAGCTTGCCTCCACCTCTGGTATATTATCGGGCATTACCAGATAAAGCATGGTTGGGGCCGGTCCCTCTGATTATGTGGGGAGGAGGATATGCTGCTGTGCTTGCTCCTACAGGACCTTTGTGGATTCCAGCGCGTTGCGTCCACCCAGCCAAGGATGTCGTGGCATCAGTCCCTGGATCCAGTCCCAGAAATGGCAAGGGTGACTCTCCAGACGACACAGCGACCAATCCCGTCGTGCCAGTCATCCAGTGACATGGGGAGATGTGAAGAACTTGATCACCAAAGCGCAGGCAGTGCTTCAGCAGCAGCAAGTGGAGCAAACCCCCGAGAATTTATGCGCTGCCATATTTGCGGTTTTGACTGCAAACTCTTTAGTCATTCTTTGTCTCTCTTTCCTTCTTAATTGCTGTGTGGGGACTCAAGCTCTTCCAATTCATACTTTAGAATCACGGATGAAGTATAATATTTGGGTGCAATTAGCTAATGTCACACAAGTAAAAGACTTTTGTCTTTCTGAATCATATGATATGGAAAATCTACTATCTACCTGTCTTATACCTGTGTGTGTCCCAGCGTCAGTTTTAAAAAATTATACTGGTTTGAGCAATTTTCTATCAGACAATGAATTTCAATATGCAACTATGTCAAACTGGGGTTCTGCCTTTTATATGGTACTCTTTGATGCTATTGCTTTGCATACACCAGTTGTAGCTGTTCCTACAAATCTTACTTGTGCAAAAATTGTCAATTGTACTACTTCACCTAAAAAACCTCATTGTATACATATCAGTCAAGGGATTTTAAATTGTACCTCCTTTCAAGAAGTATCTTTTAATTATGCACATATATGGTTACAAAAAGGATGGTTCTTTACCTGTGGGAAAGAGACATTTAATTACATTCCTGCCAATGTAAGTACGACACACTGTTGCCTTAGTAGACTCACCACATTTTTACCAACAAAAACGGAACTCAACATATCCAGTTCAAAACGTCGCAAAAGGTCAATAGTCCTGGACGATACTTGTGATTCTTCTAGAACTCTCCTCAATGAAGCAGAGTATACTGCCTTAGCCGTTTCATTAATAGGAGTACCAGCACTTGCTCTTCGAGCTCATGTAAATTTAAATGCTCTTGCATGTAATTTAGCAAAAACCATAAATGTAACCTCCCTAGCTTTATCTGCCATTAATCAAGAGCTAATAGAACTTCGTAAAGCTATTTTACAAAATCGTGCTGCAATTGATTATCTGTTGCTCTGACAACATCTGGGATGTGAAGCACTCGAAGGAATGTGTTGTTTCAATCTTTCTGACCAATCTGGCATTATTCAAAAGCAAATTAATGTTTTACATAAATTGGCTTCTGATTTAAAAATTGATACCTTAGGAAATTGGTAGAGTGCTCTATGGTCATGGCTTCCCACTGGCCTTCTTGGACAGATTGTTCAATATTTTGTTATAATAGTTACTATCCTTATCAGTTGTTGTTGTTTAATTCAATGTCTTTTCTCTCTACTTAATAAGGTATCTTGCAATTGTCCATACTAAACCAACATTAACTTTACCTCAGGAACAAGTTTATGCTGTATATAAACAAATGCAAAGATGTATGTCCCCTGATTACACCCACTAACTACTTCAGCTTATGATAATGCCTTAACTAATAAAATAGAAAAGAGTGAGATGTAGGGGTAGCATGCGTGCAGCACACTGCCGTATTCTGCACCCCCACAAATCTCATAATTCTATACCCTTTACTCCAATAAAGCAGCCAAAAGGTCACCCCCTTTTGACTTAATGCCTCACCTACTGAAATAGATAACAGGCTTAGTTCCTTCTTCTATCTTCCTGTCTTTGTTCCTTATCTAGTTGTTGACCTTATAATATGTAACTAGAAAGTAGTTGGTTAGATGAAAGAAGTATTCCATGAATCAGCAAATGTAAAACATCTAATGATTAAGAAAGCTTGTGTATGTAACAAAGAATATAAAAGCAATAAACACGACAGAGGTCGTCAGCTTCTGCTCAAGAAATGTGTGTGACTGCTTCTTAGCGCCAACAGGCATAGTCCAAAGTCAAATTTTTCTTTCTCTCCTACTAGCTCTTGAGATTAAAAGTCCAAGCTCAGTAGGTATTTATAATCCAAGAAGGTCAGGGTGATAAGTATGCCAAAATATTTCCCTTTATTGCCAGCTGTTCTCCCAAGCTAGGAGTCACCAAGCAGCAAGGAAGCAAGTTATAGTGCTGTACACAAATCCACCACTAGATGTCATTCAAAGTCCATTTTCCACACTTAAGACAAAGGATTGATTTCTTATATTTCGCCTCAATATTTTTCTTTTTTTTTTCAAAGAGAAAATCTTAATAGTTATCTCAGTTCTCAAATTTATCAAAACTGTAGCTTTATGTTACTTCCACTTCAGTATTGTAAGTTTCTGTCCCCCATAAAATTAAAACGCCGCTTCTGTTCACATTCGGAGGTTTTTAGCTTCTTGGGAGCCTTTCCCAGGAAATTCAGTTGTAAAATAGTAAAGAAAGGATCAATATTCTTAATGTGTTAATTGGTGCTTTTTCTTCTTCGGTTGTCAGCAGCTAATGGCCAGCCACAGGAATGTAGCCAGTCTTTCCCCTGCCAGTTTGGAGGGCTTTCCTTGGATCGAATGGAAAGACCGCCATGTCTCCGTGATCAACAAGGCACCCCTCCTCTTCATCGCCTCTTTGGGGTGACTTTAGGCCCTTTTTAGGGGCCCCAGCAGGGCAAAATCAGGCGTGGAAGGCAGAGCCCTGCCTTCCTGCGTCCATTCCTCCGCGACGCAAAACTGGAAGTCCTCCGGGTTGCTTCTCTCTTTGGTCAGTTTCCGACCATTGTTTCTTGTCCTGCCCTCTGGTGCTTTGGAGAATAATTTGACCCCCTCTTCTTTGTGGCAGCCCCTCAAATACTGGAATACTGCTATCATGTCACCCCTGTTTCTTCTTTTCTTTAGACTAGCCAAACCCAAGTCCTGCAGCTGTTCTTCATATGTTTTAGTCTCCAGGCCTTCGATAATTTTAGTTTTTCCAAAGTCTCAACATCTTTTTTATAGTATGGTGACCAAAATTGGTTGCAGTATAATGCTGTGGACATAGTTTATTTAGACTTCAGTAAAGCATTTCACTAAGTAGACCACAGCTCACTTCCTGGCAAGATAGAACAATGTGCGATAGACAGTACCACCACCAGATGGATTCACAGCTGGCTACTCAGTGAGTAGTCCTCAATGGAACTACATCTACATGGAAGGAAGCATGCAGTGAGCTACCTCAAGGTTCTATCTTAGGCCCAGTACTCTTCAACATCTTCATAAATGAACTAGATGAGGGAATAGAAGGGGAACTCAACAAATATGCAGACAACACTAAACTGGCAGTAATAGTCAACACCCTAGAGCAGGGCTTTTCAACCTTTTCACAGATTGTACCACTTTTAGGACATGACAATATTTGAGTACCACCAGTGCTTAGCAAGGTGTCTGTCATGGTTCCGATACATGAAGCCAATTAAAAGAACTTAAAGGCAAAGATTTCTTGCTTAAAGAACATTTTATTCAGGAAACAAAGTATAGGCACTTATATAGTTGAACCCAAGAGTAAAGTTCCCTCCCCCCTGATACAAAGTAACAAGTTGCAATGCCCACCAAAGAAAGGCTGTCATAAATCACATTCACCAATTAATCTAAAACGCGGGCTCTCCTCCCTACTTTTCAGCCCGCCAAAACTTTATCTAGAATTGACCTTGAAGCTCACCCAGCTGCAATTGTTTAGGCTAACTGAAAATGCTCAAGCATTCCCCCCTTCCCCCCTTCTACATCTGAGAATCCCAAACAACAGAAAAGCACAAAGAAAGCAAAAGGTGAAATGGCTGCAGTTTCTTAATTGTCACAGCGTTGACATCTGGCCCCCCTTAACAGAAAGGAGAAGTCCTGCAAATCAAACAAAAGCATAGGTTAAGGATTTCCTTTGGGTTTGTTCGGATGTTTATCATAAACTTTACGAATAGGTCTATCAGCTTTTACATCAGTACATTTCACCCAAGTAGCCTCTGATAATGGGTAGCCTTTCCACTGCACCAAGTATTGCAATCTCCCCTTGTACAACTAGCATCAAGAATACATTTCACTTTGTAGGGAGTCTCCCCAGCCACCACAAGGGGTCCAGGAGCTTTCTTGGGAGGGGGTCTTAGAGTTGATTCTCTGAAAGGTTTCAACAAGCTGCAGTGAAATACAGGGTGAATCTTCCCTAAAAGCCAAGGAAGTTTTAATTCTACAGTAACTGGGTTTAGAACTCGCACTATGGGGAAAGGACCCAGGTATTTCGGTCCCAATTTTTTTGCTAGGCAATTTGAGTCTTAAATACTTCGTGGACAGATAAACCCTTTCCCCCACACGAAATGACCTCTGGGGAGCTCTTTTCTTCTCAGCTTGTTTTTTATACGTTTCTGAAGCTTTTTTCAACACTTTCTTGGCATTGTTCCACACTCCCTTCCAAGCTGACACCCATTGGTCTAACGTCTGATAGGCAGGGGGATCTTGGGGGTATTCAGGCATTGGGATAAAATCTTTTCCAGTGGCGATCTTAAAAGGCGTGAAACTGGTGCTACTGTGGACAGTGTTGTTGTAAGCCACTTCAGCGAAGGGGAGGAGGTCAGTCCAGTTCGTCTGTTGGTAATTCACATAGCACCTAAGATATTGTTCCACCATTGCGTTCGCTTTTTCAGCTGCCCCATTCATAGATGGATGAAAAGCTGATGACAGTCCTTGCGTTGAGCCAATTATTTTCAGAAAGTTTCTCCAGAATTTGGCCGTAAATTGCACCCCCGTCAGAGATTACATGCTTTGGCGCGCCGTGTAGTCGGTAAATGTGTTTAAGGAACATCTTAGCCAATTTCTGGGCTGACAGGAGGCCGGAGCAGGCGATGAAATGAGCCTGCTTTGAAAAAAGATCAATCACAGTCCATATTAGCGTATTTCCTCTGTTTTCAGGTAACTCGACGATAAAGTCCATAGTGATCTCCTCCCAGGGTTGAGAAGGGTCCGCAAAAGGCTGCAATAGTCCAGGGGGCTTCCCTGGAATTCTTTTCATGGTAGCTTTTTACATAGTTCTCTACATCTTTCTTTAAACCCGGCCACCAAAATTGCCTGCCAATTAAATGCAGCGTTTTCAAGTAACCAAAGTGACGAGCCTGTTTTACATCATGGCTGCGCTGGAGTGCTTGGAGTCTGAGTGATTCAGGTAGATATAATTTTTCCCCCTTGTAAGCCAACCCATCCCTATGGGTCAGGATGCTTTGATTGTCCTTGAACCATTGATCGTTAATCAGTTCTTGCTTTAACTTCTTTGTCACAGGATCATCAGGATTAGGAGTTTTTGTAGATTGGGGGTTCGATGGGTTAATTTGAGAGATAACCTGTGGTGCGGACATGATAGAATCTATGACTTGCTCACGCTGGCTTTTATACTGGGGCAATCTGGATAGGGCATCAGCCAAAAAATTCTTTCTACCCGGTATGTATTTTAGGGCAAAATTAAAACAATTAAAATATTGCGCCCAACGTACTTGTTTGGGAGACAGTTTACGAGGGGTTTTTAATGCCTCTAGGTTTTTGTGATCAGTCCATACTTCAAAAGGCACCTTGCTCCCCTCTAGGTAATGATGCCATGTCAACAGTGCCCACCGAATCGCAAAGGCTTCCTTCTCCCAAACGGCCCATCTTCGCTCAGTGTCGGTGAACTTTTTAGAAGTGTAAGCACAGGGTTGTAAGGTCCCGTCACGATTTTTCTGTAAAAGTACTGCTCCTACAGCCACATTGCTGGCATCGGCTTGAATAACGAATGGTTCCTCTGGGTAGGGGTGCTTTAAGATTGGTTCAGCAGCAAGTAGTCTTTTTAAATTCTCAAATGCGGTTTGGCATTCCATAGTCCATTGTAGTGGCTGATTAGGTCATGGCTTTCCCCCTTCCTTGCCAGTTTTTAATAGGTCTGTCAGAGGTAAAGCAATTTCAGCAAATGATGGGATGAATTGACGGTAGAAATTGGCAAACCCCAGGAAGCTTTGTAGCTGCTTTCGAGTCTTTGGAGGTTGCCATTCAATTACAGCTTTCACTTTGGCTGGATCCATTTCAATGCCCTCATTGGAGATTCTATAGCCCAAATAATCCAGATGCGTCTGATGAAATTCGCACTTTGACAGTGTGACGTAAAGCTTAGCGCTCAGGAGTTTTTTCAATACTTCTCGCACCAAGCTTACATGGTCTGTCATATTCTCGGTATAGATTAGGATGTCATCAAGATACACCAAAACACCTTTGTACAAATGATCGTGTAGCACCTGGTTAATTAGCTACATGAACACAGCAGGAGCCCCTTGTAACCGGAAAGGCATGACTTTGAACTGATAGCTGCCCAAAGGGCTGTTAAAAGCAGTTTTCCATTCATCGCCTTCTCTTATTCTTATGCGGTAATACGCCTCTCTCAGATCTAATTTGGTAAACATACGCCCCTTCGCTAGAAGGGTTAACAAGTCCTTTAGTAGAGGGAGGGGGTACATATTTTCCACACTCACGCAGTTAAGCCCTTTATAATCCACGCAGAGCCTCAGCGACCCGTCTTTCTTTTCTTTGAACAGTACTGGGGCTGCTACTTGGGATTTAGCTGGCTCAATGAATCCTCTGGCCAAATTCTTGTCAATGTATTGCCATAATTCCTCCACCTCGAGGGGGGTCATGGCATACATTTTTGGCTTTGGCAGCTTGGCTCCTGGTAAAATCTCAATGGTGCAATCATTCGGTCTGTGGGGTGGCAGGACACCACATTCCTTTTCACTAAACACTTCCACTAAGTCTCGATATTCACTGGGGATGAGCGGCTCTCCCGGCAGGGGAATGGTGGCTATTTTTATTGTGTCAGCTGGTGGTTCTGTTTCTCCGCTGGCGTCAAAAGAGCCACTGGGGGGAGTTGGCCCTATGGGTAATCTCAAGGTCCTCATCCCCTTCTCCCACCAGATAAAGGGTTTCCACTTGTCTAACCAAGCTAGACCTAAAATCACTGCTTCAGTCATTTTCAGAGCCACCACAAATCGGATAAGCTCCCAATGTTCACCTATTTCCAACCGCACTGGTTCTGTTAGGTGGGTGATTAAGGTTCCTCCCATTAAAGACCCATCTCCCTGTTCAAATTTCATGGGATTGGAGAGTAACCTCGCCCATATGCCCAGCTTAAGAGCAATCGGCAGGCTGATGATGCATCGGGAGCAGCCTGGGTCTACTAGCACCTTTAAGTCCATTTGAGCTCCTGTCTTAGGAACTATAAGCTTGGCAGCGAGGGAAAAAGGTGGAATAGGTCCACTCACCATCGGGTCGCTCTCCCCCTCGTCATCGCTATCATAGGGAGCCAGTGCGGCGGTCGAGTCAGCTGGGGTCTCTACCTTCTCTTGAGTAGGCGAGGTGACCTGGGCAACTGGCTCCTGCGCGATCCAATTTGATTTCTCCCTGGCAGATGGCTGGTTTACTTTTCTTCTCTCCGGTGGGGCTGAGCCGCTTCTCTGCTGCGGGAACGGGACAGGACAAACCGCCGCCCGGTGACCGGGCTGGCCACATCTAAAACATTTGATCGGAGATGCCGAAGATGATTTAGTTGAACCCAAGACTAAAGTTCCCTCCCCCCAATACAAAGTAACAAGTTGCAATTCCCACCCAAGAAAGGCTGTCATAAATCACATTCACCAATTAATCTAAAACGCGGGCTCTCCTCCCTACTTTTCAGCCCGCCAAAACTTTATCTAGAATTGACCTTGAAGCTCACCCAGCTGCAATTGTTTAGGCTAACTGAAAATGCTCAAGCATTCCCCCCTCCCCCCTTCTACATCTGAGAATCCCAAACAACAGAAAAGCACAAAGAAAGCAAAAGTTGAAATGGCTGCAATTTCTTAATTGTCACAGTGTTGACAGTGTCAAAAACTTGATGACTAAAAAAAGGGAGGGATTTTGGGGTTTACTGATTAGATTCATTTGTTGTTATAGAAATGGCTAGTTTATAATATTATGGAAAAGTAAAAAGTTGAGGTTCAATGTTAATGCTTCCTTCTACTGCAACAGAGGAAGCCTGTTCTTTTTCCCTTCTCTCCCTCACTTCCCCCCCTTTTTCCTCCCCACTGTGTCCTACTATTTGCTTTTGTATTTTCGTATTTTATTCTATAATCTAATAAAATATTACAAACTGTAGAAAAAAAGGAAAAAAGTACCAGTTTTAATTTCCGTGGTGGCTGTTCCTTTGCTGAATCACTTTTCCTTTGCACTGACAAATATATGATGACTTTATCCATGTTTATTAATATGTACCACTACCAGCTAGCTCAGGGGTCTTCAAACTTGCTACTTTTAAGACTTGTGGACTTCAACTCCCAGAATTCCTCAGCCATCATGGCTGGATGAGGAATTCTGGGAGTTGAAGTCCACAGGTCTTAAAGTTGCTAAGTTTGTAGACCCCTGAGCTAGCTGGTCGGCCCTTCTTCCTCTCTCCCTTCTGAGCTCTTTCCACAGTGTAGTAAGAATGCACCCCCCAATCCCTTCCCTGTACCCTTAAAGACACAGGAATCAAGTGCAAAGCAAGAAAGGCTCACAAAATAAAGAAACACATAAACTCCGTTTTTTTTCCCTTTAAGCTGCCTCAGGCGTGTCACGTGTCACAATGTTGCAATCCGAGACTGAAAGGCTCCGGCAATTGCGAAAAGCTTTAGCCTTAAATTAAGCCTGTTTACCTTCAAAGAAAACTTTCTAAAAGCCATAGACAGACTCAAGATAAGGGGACTTCCGGTTTGACATCGCGGTGCCACAGACGCCGGAAGGCGAGCTCCATCTTTCGCGTCCGGTTTTGTCCTGCTGGGGGACCCTGGAAAGGGTCAAAAGTCGCCCTGTGGGGCGACAAGCAAGGAGGAGACCCCCACTTGATCGCAGGAGGGCGGCAGCCCTTCCGTTGGATACGGGGAAGCCCTCCAAACCGGTGGGGGAAAGACCAGCCATAGCAATATGGCTCGTCACTAAGCTGCTGACAGCCGAAGTCAAAATCACCACCAAGCACCTTTAAAGCAACGCGGATGAAACTGGGTGAAATCTGATCTTCTCTTTAAGACTTTAAGTATTTTTTCCTGTAAAAGCTCCCCAAAGTATTTTTCCCCCTGTGAGGAGAGAGGGAAGGGAATTTCTACCCCACCCTCTAAGAACAGCGGCGACTAACTACCCAGGGGAAACAGAGCAACTATAAGAATAATTCTAATCTAATTGGATGTACCATATGATGAACGACTGAGGGAATTAGGTGTGTCTAGCCTAATGAAGAGAAGGACTAGGGGTGACATGATAGCAGTCTTCCAGTACTTGAGGGACTGTCACAGAGAAGAGGGAGTCAATTTATTCTCCAAAGCACCCGAGGGCAGGACAAGAAGTAACGGGTGGAAGATCATTAAAAGAGAACCAACCTAGAACTAAGAAGAAATCACCTGGCAGTGAGAGCAATCAGTGGAATGGCTTGCCTCCAAAAGTTGTGGGTGCTTCATCACTGAAGGTTTTCAAGAAGAGACTGGACATCCATTTGTCCTGAATGGTATAGGATCTCCTGCCATGGGCAGGGAGTTGGACTAAAAGACCTCCACGGTCCCTTCCAACCCTATTATTCTATGTTCTTTATACCAGTGGCTACATTTGACATTTGGGTAGTGTGTCGGAAGTCACATTAACTCCAGAAAGTGGATGGAATTTGGACTAAAATTAAATTGGATTTGGTTACTTAAATGCAATAAAGGTGAGTACTTCCTGCATATTTACTATTTTTCCATCCTATGACATTAACAATTATATTTCATTGTCAACTTTGGGAAGTGTCTGGAGGCCACAATCAAGTCTTAAGGAAGTCACATAAGGCCTTGGGCTTCAAAGTGAGCACTGTGTTATATAGTGATGCCAGATATCAAGCATGGAATCTTCTGCATGTCAAATTGTCTTACCACAGACCATGCCCAACATGTTTAATGTTTTCTGTGTGTGTGTGTGTGTGTGTGTGTGTGTGTGTGTGAAAGCTGTGTTTTAGAGTATTAACTTTATTGAACATTATGTTTTAAACTTAGCTTCTGGAATTGATTCTCTGCTTTCTCATAGAAGTGTTGACATGCTGGGGACCATTTGTATATTGTAGGCGGGGGGTGGGGTGTTGGCTACATAGGGCTAAGATATCCATATAATGTTAGCTTCAAAAAAGGGAGGTTCAGGTTTCTTCTGTTTTCCCCATAAGGCAACTGATCAGTACAGGTAATCCTCAACTTACAACAGTTCGTTTAGTGACCGTTCAAAGTTACAACGGCACTGAAAAAAGTGACTTATGACCATTTTTCACAGTTACGACCTTTTCAGCATCCCCATGATCATGTGATCAAAATTCAGATGCTTGGCAACTGGTTCATATTTATGACCGTTGCTGTGTTCCAAGTTCATGTGATCACCTTTCGCGACCTTCTGACAAACAAAGTCAATGGGGAAGCCAGATTCACTTAACAGCCGGGTTACTAACTTAACAACTGCAGTGATTCACTTAACAACTGAGACAAGAAAGGTCGTAAAATGGGGCAAAATTCACTTAACAAATCTCTCGCTTAACAACAGAAATTTTGGGCTTAATTGTGGTCATAAGTTGAGGACTACCTGTATTATCAGTTAGAGGTATGTGTCAAGGTTCCGACTGATGGAACACTTCAAAGAACTTCCAGACATTGTTTATTCTAAAAACTCTTTAATCATATGAACACAGTGTCGGCACAGCATGGATGGAAGTTCTTTGAAGTGTTCCATTAGTCGGAACCTTGACAACATGCCAAGATCTGAATTTCCTTTTCTTTGCACATCACAGGGGCTCCAACGGTAGATTTGGCCCGTTCAATGAACCCCCTCGCTAGGTTTTTGTTCATGTATCGCTGCATCTCCTCCATTTCGAGGGGGGACATAGCGTACATTCTTGGTCGTGGGAGTTTGGCTCCTGGCACCAGTTCGATAGAGCAGTCATTGGGTCTGTGAGGGGGCAGGGAATCACATTCTTTTTCACTAAATGCCTCCGCTAGGTCCCGGTATTCATTGGGGATGAGTGGTTTGCCTTGTGGCAGTGAGGCAGCCATGTGCGCTCGCTCATTGGGTGGCCTAAAGTGTCCCGCAATGTCAGTTGAATCAGTGGGAGGCTTAGGGCCTATAGGTAGTCTCACAGTTCTCATTCCTTTCTCCCACCAGATAAATGGCTTCCATTTGTCCAACCAGGCTAATCCTAGGATCACAGCCTCAGTCATTTTTGGGGCCACCAGGAAGCGAATAAACTCCCAGTGCTCACCTATTTCTAGGCGTAGGGGCTCAGTTAATTGTGTGACTAGAGTCCCTCCCATCAGGGAGCCATCGGCTTGCTCAAACCTCACAGGTTTGGAGAGCTGTTTTGCCCGTATGCCCATTTTCATGGCAAAGGGCAGGCTAATAATGTATCGGGTGCATCCAGAATCGATTAGCACGTTTAAGTCCATTTGTGCCCCCTACTTAGGGATTATAAGTTTGGTGGGCAGTGAAAAAGGAGGGATTTGTCAACTCACCATCGGGTCGTTCTGTCCTTTGTCGTCGCTGTCAAAGGAGGGTAGAGCAGGGGCGGGTCCACCCGGAGTCCCGGCGTCCTCCTGTGTGGGGGGTGTAATCTGGGCAACAGGTTCTTGCGTGACCCGGTTGGATTTTTCTCTCATTAGCCGCTGGGCAGGTTTCCTTCTCGCCGCTGGTTCCGGTCTGCTCTGCAGTCGGGGGTAGGGGACTGGACAGGTTGCTGCTCGATGTCCCTCCTGTCTGCACCAAAAACACTTAATTGACGGGCCTGCGGGTGGCCTGGGTCTCTCAGCCATCGCAGTAGTTGGAGGTTTTCGTGGGGGTGATTGTTGTTCGGGTTGCTCTGGCTGCTGCTCGGATTCAGGTGGGGGAGGCTTCTTATAGCGGGTGAGCTGAATGTCTAGCTTCACCGCTGCCTGGTACCATTCTTGCAGCTGATCAGGTACTGCTCGATAGAAGCAGGCCTGAGAGAGGTGATCGTCTAATCCCTCAATGAAGTGATGGATTAGGGATTGCTCTGGCCACCCCTCTATTCGACCTGCTATCTTGTGAAATTCTCGCACTTACTCCAGGGCAGGCCTGCCGGCTTGTTTTATTTTGTGGATTTGTTCTCTTGCCTTGAGGCCAAGGGATGGGTCCTCAAATCTTTCTCTCAGCCCTAGGAGGAAGAGGTGGGGGTCCTCCAATTCTGGGGCTTGCTCATTATATAAATTGTTCAGCCATTCGGATGCTGCTCCCTCTAGGCTGGACGCAATCACATCGACCATGGCCCCTGGGTCCGGGTAGAGATAGGCCCAGCAGTTCAAATGAGAGCGTACTTGGTTGAGGAAAAAAATCAGCTTCTCTGGGTCCCCATCGAAGGTTGCTCTGAAAAGTGGTGCAATTATAGGCTGTTGGGGCCCCCACTGTGGCTGTTGCTGCTGGCCCCATCCTGGCTGCAGATTTATGCCCAGGGGTTGCACCTTCGGGGGCTGTGGCCAATCTCTGCTGTGGTCATTCTCCCACCAGCTGCTGATCTCCTGGCTTCTGCACCACCCCAAGCTGTTGCAAGGCCTCTATTAGCTGTGGCAAGCTCAGAGGTCGCTGACCATCTACCTGCTGGGGAAGCCAATCTCCCCATTGCTGCAGAGGCTTCAGACTGGGATTCCCTCTCTCTTCAGGGCTGGAGTCCCTGGCAGGGGAAGACAGGATCTGAAAGGCTGTCTGATCTGCAATGGAAGGGCTGCAGGCTCCTCTCTGCAGGAATTGATTTCTGCTTCTCACCTCTGGTTTTTGAAATCTTTCCAGTGACTCACCCAAAACTTGAGTGGCAAGTGATTCGTTAGCTCTCCACCATTCTGCTTTTGAAGTCTTTGAAGGTGGCAAGGCTGTTTCGAAGCCTCTGGAGTCTCCGCTGGGCTTATCCCGGTCTGACGACCAAATCAGCTCTCCTAATTGCTTTGGTCTTGCTCCCAGCTGGGAGATCTGCCAGAGTTCCTTCTCCCCCAGCTTGCTGGCTGTCGCTCCCCCACTGGGGAAGCTGCTGCTGCCGGGGTGCTGGCTTCAGGCAATCTTTCTTCTTCCATAATGTCTTTCAACAATAGACTAGATTTAATTTAACTTTCTGTAATCTTCTGTTCTAGATGTTGGATCCCTTAAGCAGTGCTGAAAACATATCTGGCAGTTGTCAGTCCTTGAGACAGTCAGGAGAAAGGTATTGACAGCAGGCAGAGAATATTTCTTTTAAAAGTCAACCTATCGGAGTTGTACAAAGATTTTTCCTCTTTGATAGGAACTCTGCAGCATGTTTCAACTTTTATCCATTAACTTTAAGATACTAAGCTATTAATATTTAAGCTATTTGCTTATATAGCTAGGTTGAAAATACAGAGGGGGTGTTTTTTTTCCTACACAATAGTACAATAGTTTGATCCTTTTTTAATCTTGTAAAAATGTAAAATGTAGCAAGAACACCATGCACACATGGACACACACTAAACGTGCTTTGGAAGTCATGCCATTATAACATGTAACATTGTATTCTTCTACCCCACTTTTTCCAAACAGCCTTTCTTTCCAAAAACCTTGCATGTCCAAAGCCCAGAGCTTTCCAGATAATGGGCAAGATTTCTCAGGTGAGTTGGGTATCTGCTCCGATAGTTATTGGCAAAAAGAAGGAACTAGAGAACTTTCATATTTCAGTTGTATATTTACTGCATTTATTTTTTGCTAAAGGAAAATGTTTATATGTGCAGTCAGTATGTTTCAGTTGTTAACATCTAGGTAGTACAGTAAAAGAGATGAGTAAAGAACTAAATCATGTCTGTACTTCTGATTCATTTGTCACTATAAAAGTTTGAATAGACAGATGTGTTAACCCTGAACTCCCCAATGCCAAGCCTCCTGTCTCCCACCTCACCTCCCATGGTGAGGTTAGTAATTTCTTTTTTTCCCTTCAGACCTTCTGTGGCAAAATATATTTGTCTGAAATATATTGTAACATTTTTGCTTCTTTATCTTTACCATAGATCGTGAGAATCAAATCTTTGACAAAGCTGAGAAAGGTGGGACATACCCTCGGCATTACCATGTCTCTATAATTACAATGATGGTGGGTGTGCAACTCCTTTTTAATCTTAATAATAGGTTTACCACTTCACAACACTCTCTATAAAAGCTTTCTGCTTCAATGGTTGCCACCCCCTTTTCTCCCTTCATCCTTCTTTAAATAGCTTGAAAGGACGAGGTGGCAGCAAAAATTGTACTAATGAAACAACTATCTCCTTGTTTTACTACAGCATATTTACTCAAAAAATATATATAAAGTGGAGAGAGTTAGGAAAGTAGGATTATGTTAATTTGAGATGTGAGCTCCTGGTTATTCCACGGTTATAAGAGGATGAAAGTAATACCTTAAAAGCAACCTATTTTTGCTACCTCTAAAGCAGTGCTTATATTCAGAATTAATTGGACAGTTAAAAACTGATTCATGGATGATTCTGTGAAGAAACATATTTTTAACAGCAAAAAGATTGTTTCTTCTCTTCCTCCTTCCCTACACCTGCCAATACATATGACACACTGTTAATACAAGATTGGTCTGCACACTCTAAGGTAGAATTGTTCTGTGTATGTTCATTTTTATTCTTCCTTTGCATAGCAATTACATTTGATTTCATGTATGTTGAATATTTCATTGAAATTCCAAAATTTTAGTCCCATCCCTGTTTTGCTGTATTAAGTCTGTTGATTGGAGTATTTAACTTTTGTTTTCATGGTACTTGTTAACTATTCAGGCCGGAGGACATTTCCATGCATTCGGCGCCAACAGGGCAACCTCTTCACACTAGTACCATCAAGCTGCTCATTAAGCATCAGTGGGGAGAACCTTGGTCTTACAGTGCAGTATCTAGACACCTGTGGATGTATGTGGAGTGCTGAAAGTGAGAACACCCTTACTGTGCAGGAGAGAAACATCCCAGTAGTAGTAGTGTATACCTTTTTTTAATGAAAATTATCAGCACTTTTGATCAGTGACGTCATCAAAGTAAACAAACCCACGTGTTGATTACGTCAGCAGGGCATGGCCCTAAGAGGAAGTGACGTGCTCAGCCCCCACCCTCCGGATATGACGTGCATAACCCCCTCCCCGGATGTGATGTGCATAATCCACCCCACGTGGTGCAGGGCTCACAAGGTCATAACCCTAGTCGGATATGACGTGTTGGCCTAAGCCCATCAAGATAAGCTTGAGCAACCTAACAGCCCTATTTTCAGATAAGGCGTGTTGAACCTAACCCCCATCAAGAAAGATGTGGCAGTCAAGCCTCTGGGGACATGATTAGCTTAACCCTAGATTAATTCTATGGTCATTCAAAACCAAAAAAAGCTAAGTAAAGTGAATAATTAACAGAGGCCTGTGTTTTTGGGAAACAAGCCCTGCTTTGGGGATCTGTGAAATAAAAAATGCTTTTTATTTCTAATCATTCTACCCTAATGATGCTTTTAATTTTTTGTGGAGTTTTAAAAATCAGTGCCTCAAAAGCTGGGAAAAAAGGAGCCCCTAAAAGGTAGCCAGGGCCTGCATTTAAACCCCCTTTTTTCTAAAAAAGTATTTATTTCTAGGCGGTTTTAAAATCATTTCCTCGAATGCAGGGGAAAAACAAACAAACCACAGCCCTTTTAAAACCTGGTTTTTACTTTTGTAAAAATCTAAAGACACATATTTTGCCAATTGCACCCTCAAACCCCCATGTACACATAACTGTTCGAAGCACGGCCTTAATAAAATTTATTCTGCCCCCCCCTACAACAAAAGACAAGGAATATTAACAGGAATTAAAATGCTCACAAGAGGCAAGCAGCCAGGCGACAAGTAGAGGTTTAAACCTTGTTCAGGCATGTCAGGACAGCGATTTGTGTTTGTGGCTACTAGTAAAAAAAAAAAAAAAGGGGAGTTAAGCCTTGTTTGGGACATGCCCAGGCATGTCATACCCCCCCTCCCCCCGTGATTCTGGGCATGCATAATGCTCAAGGACGTGTCATTGCAAGGGGCAGGGGGGTTTGTGCGGGCAGACCTGAACAGCTAGCGATTTAATTCCAGCAGTCTTTTGAAGATGGCAAATACTGATGGAGATTTGTTTGATGTAAATTTGACCCCCAAACCTCCCAAGCGTGGGCGTAGAATAAGAAAAGGACCTGAGCTATATGGCTTCATTGAAGAGAACAAACTTATAAAACCTTGTTATTGCAGGTTCTGCAAAACATCAAATGGTGAGTAAATCTAAACATTAAGAAAACAGTATTTTGATTAGTTGAAACAGCTAGCCTAATTCTACCTTATTTCCTGCTTTAGAAACAGTGGAGCCTCAAAATGTCAGCATGTCTCAGATTCTGAAAGCATGTATCATTAAAATATTACACCACTGCTTAGCGGGATGTCTACAAGCAGATGATGATGATCTTGTGGATGGTATCAGTGAAACAGAGCTTATTAACAGCTTATGCTTTAGACTTTCTATGCCTCATGTTGTCTGGATCATCATCAATATTTCTGACAAAGTTAATAACTTATATTTCACCCGGGATTCACTTGGTGAGCTCAAGACATTCATACAGCGTATCGAGAAGAACAGTAAACCACTGTCATTAATGTCAAAGATCGAAGCTGAATTCCCATTGTCTCTGAAGAGGTTCATATGCCAGAATGTAACAGAAATTAATTACAAGAAACTGTTAACGCTATGAAATTTATAATAAAATGTGCTTTACAAATCACATGAAAGATGTATTATGTTTTTTCTTTTGCTGACCCCTGTTTAACCTTGTCAGATGTTAAACGCAGAGATACAATTTAATCAAAGCTCATGTGATATTATTCAATTGGGTTTTCCTGATAAGGCGGGGCTGGCCAGTTTTGCAAAAGGGGTGAAGAACTCATCAACTCTGATATGATTAGTTTGTAACATCACCTACTATTCAAATGCCGCTTCCTAGGTAGTTAAGGGTGGCCAGTTTTGCAAAAGGTGTGAAGAACACACCTCCTCTGATGTGATTAATTTGTGACATCACCAACATGTATAAAAGCAGGGCCCATACTGGTCCTGTCACGTCCTGACACGTTTGCTGGTTTCTGGCATACCCATACCTCCGGAGCCATTTGATCTGCTAAGAAGACCCTTTTCAGAATGGAACCAACTATTGTAAGTAGTTTTATGCCTAATTTTTTAAACACTTAGATGCAAAATGGAGCTTATAACATTCTTGTCTGCTTGCTTGTTTGATTGATTGATTGTTTTCTTTCACTAGATTGAATTGACAGACTCAGAATGTTTGAGGGTATATGAAGGTATTTGTCTTTCATACTTTCATACATTTAGATTCTTATAAACATTTCTGCAACAATTCTGACCATTGGGTTTTTTCTTTTCCTTCAGAATGGGAGGACGAGCAGCCATTTGTGGACCTTGCAATTCCCCCAGAACAACAATTGACAGACTCAGAATGTTTGAGGGTATATGAAGGTATTTGTCTTTCATACTTTCATACATTTAGATTCTTATAAACATTTCTGCAACAATTCTAACCATTGGGGTTTTTCTTTTCCTTCAGAATGGGAGGACGAGCAGCCATTTGTGGACCTTGCAATGCCCCCAGAGCTCCAAGGGGCCCAGCATGACATGAGCCCTCAGCCTACCACAAGCCACACAACACGAATGCTGTTAGGAGGTATAATATCTAGCATTTTATCCAACTACAAAACCATTAGTATTATTTTTTAGAAACTAAAAGGGGGGTGGTATTACATTATTAGGAATGTTGGTGATAGCCTTTTGTTTGTTTGTTTAACCAGAGCCGGCCTGCAAAAAAGCAAAAATGCATGGAGGCGGACTTCCCGCATCCCCAGCAGACAGTGATAGTTGTGATGCTATGTCTGTGTCTCAACCAGAAGAAGAGATATGTCATTCTACGCCACAGCTACAAGCCCCTAACTCTGCAAACACTCAGAATATGAACGATGTTTATCTGGATATGGTGCAGGCATGGGAGAAGCCTATCCGAAATTTCAGGGCTGTGGAATACTATCATCGTTATAGATTTGTTAATCTTGACCAAATCCGGTCTTTTGTATATGCTATAGAGGCTATTCATAATACGATACAGACTCTTTTGAATAATGTTGCTAGGGACATAGGTCCAAACGATTTTGTTCAACTCCGGTTGGATGCAGAGGGGTTAAATCAACCTCTCTTTTCTCTTAGGAGGTGTGTGAATGATTTAAATGCTGATGATTTTCTGACCAGTGTTGAAAATCTGCTTCAAAGTAAGGCAGAGATATTGTGGGGGAGTAATTTACAATTACCTGCCATTGATGATCTAAGCCAGACACTACTGTTTTATTTCTAGGAAAATTAATTCTTGCAGGCTTATGAAGCGTATAAGCGTCTTGCCCTGACAGCCACGTCTTGACTTGCTTCATGGTCAGGTTTTTATCATGTTTTCTAGCTTCCTGAAAAAGGGTATTCACACCTCCATAACTCCCTACACATCCTGGTGTATAATAAATACGGCTTAGAAGCTTGACCTGGGAAGTAGTAAGCATTAATTAAATGCAGCACTATTTTAAGTTATATATTTACATGTCACTTTTCAGCTCTGAGATATTAGACTGTTGTAATTTACATATGGGAAGCCTCTCTGTCTTTTTTGCTGCTTTAGCAATTAAATAAGCTGATACAAATCAGTAGGGTTGGTGCCAGTCTTTGGATGGAATTGTAAATGGAAAATAACTTGTGTTTGACAGCTCCAAGTGCTCCAGTCAACTGGCAACAAGGAAAGCTCCTAGGACAAGGTGCCTTTGGTCGAGTATACTTGTGCTATGATGTAGATACAGGCAGAGAACCTGCAGCTAAACAGGTCCAGTTTGACCCAGACAGTCCTCAAACAAGCAAGGTACCTCAGTGGCTAAACATTGATACTAAAATGCCTCTGTGTCCTTCCAGTTTCCACTTTCCTGATCTATAATAGCAAATTCTGCAACCAGATCATTAATACTCACTTATGGCACAATTAAGCCATTTATTTAGTTTTTCTTAGGTCGTAGTTCATTTTGGGATTGCTGGCTTTTTAGATTGTTCCTGTCTTCCTCACCTAGCAATAGCATTTGGTTCTGTTTCTCCTCTTCTTTTTCTTATACTTAATAATGCATTGAGAGCAGGATAAAAACAACGCTACAGTGGTGCTTAAACATTTATGAACCCTTTTTGAATTTTTAATATTTCTGCATAAATATGAGCTAAAACATGATCTGTACTCCACATGTCCTAAAACTAGATAAAGAGAACCCAATTAAACAAATGAGTTAAAACATCATACTTAATTTATTTATTGAGGAAAATGATCCAAAGCTACATATTTGTGTGTGGGGTTCAAAATTAAAAAGGGTTCGCAAACCTTTAAACCCCACTGTGTATGTTGACTTGCACCTAGTTATTAGAGATGATTTAGAGTAGATGAGGAGAGCAGCATGTGAGGCTCTCCTATGGTTAGATATAGATAGGGACAAAATCCCAATTTGCTTAGGAAAGAAATGCAACACAGACTGCAAACATATATGTTGTAGGTTTTTAATCCATTTTTTATAATGATTTTGCAGTTTCCACAAAAATAATTATATAAGGTCTTTATCTCTTGTAGGTCTGTTTTCTTTGCTTGGTTTTATTCAAAGCAACCTTGCTATGGGGCTGAACAGTGTAGCTATAGAGAGGGTGACAGCTGTGAAATAAGCATAGAAAAGAGCATATTGCCTACAAGACAGATTTGGAGAAAAAAAATCAGAGTAGGGTGCCAGAGTTGTTTTGTTTACAAGATGTTCTTCACTGTCATATATTTGTAGTTAGGGAGTTGAACTAGGGCAACATAACAAGTTAGAATTACATCAGGTTGCCATATTCAGACAAACCACAAGTTGTACAAATTTAATTTAATCACTGGTTTGTTATACAAGGAAACCACAGATAGTGAGCTAATTTGGAGTTGGACACAAACCTAACTAAACAAAGCGGACTGTGCTTTAGCATGAGGTCTCAGCTGATATTGCTCAACTGAAGACATTTATGAATGAGTTGCTTGGTGGTAAATACTCCCTAATCACTTCTATGTCACTCTTTCTGTTCTTTCAAACATCTAACCGGTACAAACATGATGTTAAAATCTAGGATTATGGTTTATTGTATCCAGAGAAGACAACATTATATGACATCTTTAAGATAAAGTGTGTGGTTGTAAATCCTGGTTTATTTGGGCACAGTGCATTCTAGACTCATATATAGGGGTGGCAGCAAAAGAGGAGAGAACAGCTTGCATGTATCTGATAACATTCTGATTTATTAAGATATAAACAGTGTCTTCAAGCAATGTACCAACACAACAAAAATTTTTTTCCTGAACTTTAGGTTTTTTAGAATGTATCCTAAGCAATTTATAATTCCTTTAAATGCCTTGTGAATCTGAAGACAGTAAACACCATTGCAACAAAAGCAAATATACATGTCTACTCATCAGTGCCCAGTTCTTCTAAAATACCACCTACAACACATTTGTATAAGGTAACAATGAAGAAATAGTATTTTGTGTAATTGCAAGCTTAATTGATTGACTGAACAATTCATATAGTTTAGCAATTTAATATTGTTAATGGGGTTGCATCACTAACAGAAATAAATCAGCATGGGAATAGATGACTAACGTTATTCCACAAATTAGAATACATAGTTGAATGTTTCAGCAACTACCTAAAAATTACCACTTCTGCAGTTCTGTTGTAGACTATCCTCATTGTGGTTCAGAGTTTATAAATAGTGCTTACATTTTCACATCAGCTGTAACAGAATATTGTGCTTAAAGAAATAGCAATATTGTTTAATTTCATATGCATAGGAGGTGGAGAGAGAATAAGAAGTCTGATAACACATAATTTATTAGCCTCAGATTGCCTAAATTTTACTTCCAGCAGAAAGTGGCATTTATGCAGAGATCACTGTCTTATGTCTTTCCCAAGGTATTGTGGCAATTTTTTATGGCTGCAGGAAGTGAGTACATTGGAATGTGAGATTCAGCTACTGAAGAACCTTCAGCATGAGCGGATTGTTCAGTATTATGGGTGCTTAAGGGACCGAGCAGAAAAGACCCTAAGCATTTTCATGGAGTACATGCCAGGGGTAAGAGTTGCATGGATTCTTTAGAAAGTGCTTGTAATCCTCCTCAGACTTCAGTAGGATGCAGAATTCTTTACTTTAATTCCCTTCAATTTCTTTAGAAAGCCAGTTTAGTGTAGTGGTTAAATGCACCTGGCTAGAAACCTGGAAACAGTAAGTTCTAGCCCTGCCTTATGCTCAAAGCCAGCTGGATGACTTTGCGCCAGTCACTCTCTCTCAGCCATGGAAAAAAAGGCAGTGGCAACCCACTTTCCAAAATCTTTCTAAGAGAACTACACAAACTTATCCAGGCAGTCACCAGGAATCAAGACTGACTTGAAGATTTTTAGATATAGCTATAAAGTGCATTGAGAAAGTATTCAGACCCCCTTCACTTTTGTCAATTTTGTTATGCTGCAGCCCGATACTACAGTTGTTGAAATTCATTTTTTTCTCATTAATCTACACTCAGTACCCCATAATGTCAAAGTGAAAACAGAATTTTAGAAATGTATATACATTTATTAAAAAGGAAAAACTGAAATATCACATTGGCATAAGTATTCAGACCCTTCACTCAGTACTTTGTTGAAGCACCTTTGGCAGCAATTATAGCCTTGAGTCTTTTTGGGTATGACGCGACAAGCTTTGCACACCTGGATTGGGGGATTTTCTGCCCTTCTTCCTTGCAAATCCTCTCAAGCTCTGTCAGGTTGGATGGCGACTGTCACTGGACAGCCATTGTCAGGTCCCTCCAGAGATGTTCAGTAGGGTTCAATTCAGGGATCTGGCTGGGTCACTCTAGGACATTCACAGAGTTGTCCCTAAGCCACTCCTGTGTTGTCTTGGCTGTGTGCTTAGTGTCAAGGTTCCAATAGACAAGACCAAACAAATCAGAACTCCGAGGCTTGAAATTTCCTCACAGAACATGTTTATTGGTTACATAGTATTGGCACGGTCAAAAGTGAAACCAAGTCTGAAAACCCCTTCAAAGAGAAACAATATTACAAAGTTAAACTTCCCACACCAATGCTATGCAATCAGTTACGTTCCCCAATAGAATAGTTTGGCGGGCTTTCTAAACAAATACTCATGCCCCCCATCTAACAGACAAAAATGACCTTGGTTCCCACAGGACAGTAAAATGTTTACACTAGTAAAAATCCTTCGCACCCCCTCCCATTCTGGTGGCAACCTAGAACGAGCAAAATAGCTGCAGCCAGGTTCGTTGTAGAGTTGACAGTCAGACCCCGCTAGGAAGAAAGCAAGTCCTGCAAATGAAACAAAATGCAGATTAAGAATCCTCCCTGGGTTTATGTGGATATTTATCATAAAACGTCTGAATCAATCTGCTTTCACATCAGTACTTTTTACCCAGGTAGCCTCCGACAAAGGGTAGCCCTTCCACTGGACCAGATATTGTAATTTACCCTTATACAATCTGGAGTCAAGAATACGTTTTACCTCATAATGAGTCTCTCCCTCTACCAGAATGGGGCCGAGCACTTTTTTGGGAATTGGCCGCAAGGAAGATTCCATGACCGGTTTTAACAAACTGTAGTGGACAACAGGGTGAACTTTCCCTAATAGTCATGGGAGTTGCAATTGAACTGTGATAGGATTTATGATTTTGACTATGGGAAAAGGACCAAGGAACTTAGGTCCCAATTTTTTACTCAGTAATTTTAATCTTAGATATTTTGTAGAAAGATAAACCTTCTCCCCCACATGAAATGGCTTCTGGGGAGATCGCCTTTTATCAGCCTGTTCCTTGTATGTCTTTGCAGCCTGTGTTAGAGCTTTTTTCACATTGGCCCAAACCGCTTGCAAAGAGGTCACCCACTGATCTAAGGTTTGCGAAGCAGGAGGTTCCTGGGGGTATTCGGGCATAGGGACAAAATCCTGACCAGTAGCTATCTTAAATGGCGTAAGTCCAGTGCTACTGTGTACAGTGTTGTTGTACACCACCTCAGCGAAAGGAAGGAGGTCCACCCAATTAGTCTGTTGGTAATTAACATAACATCTGAGGTATTGTTCCACCATTGCATTCACATGTTCAGCCGATCCATTCGTACTCGGATGAAAAGCAGATGAAAGCCCCTGGGTAGACCCAATGAGTTTCACAAACTCCCTCCAGAATTTTGCAGTAAATTGAACCCCTCTATCTGATATAATCCATTTCGGTGCCCCATGGAGCCGAGATATGTGTTTTAAAAATAACTTGGCTAGCTTTGGGGCAGACGGGAGTCCTGAACAAGCGATGAAGTGAGCTTGCTTCGAGAAAAGATCAATGACAGTCCAGATCACTGTGCTCCCCCTGCTTTCTGGCAATTCTACAATAAAGTCCATGGCTATCTCCTCCCAACGCTGGGAAGGATCTGCCACTTGTAACAGACCAGGAGGCTTGCCAGGATGCTTTTCATAGCGGCACAGGTAGCACAGCTTTGTACATAACTTTCAATGTCCTTTTTCATGCCTGGCCACCAAAACTGCCGCCACACCAAATGCCAAGTTTTTAAAACATCCAAAATGACCGGCTTGCTTTGCATCATGACTATGTTGAAGGGCTTGAGTTCTGAGGGATGTTGGAAGGTACAACTTGGAGCCCTTCCAGGCTAGACCATCTTGATGGGTCAATAGCGATTTATTGTCATTGAACCAAGAGTCTGTTTTTAGTTCCTCTTTGAGCTTTTGTGTTAGTTGACTATCAGGTCTGTCCGATCTCCTTTGTGTTTGGCCTCTCGTGGTTACCTGAGAGGCTGACTGGGGCAGAGGAATGATGGAATTAATGACCTCCTCTCAGCGGCTCTTATATTGGGGCATTCTAGACAGAGCATCTGCCAGAAAGTTCTTCCCCCCAGGGAGGTATTTGAGAGTGAAATTAAAACGTTTGAAGTACTGGGCCCACCTAACTTGCTTAGGAGATACCTTTTGAGGGGTTTTCAGTGCCTCTACATTTTTATGATCAGTACATACCTCAAAAGGCACTTTACTCCCTTTCCAAGAAATGGTGCCAAGTTAGTAAAGCCCATCTCACCACAAAAGCCTCCTTCTCCCACACAGCCCATCTTCTCTCTGTTTCTGAAAGTTTTCTTGAAGTGTAGGTGCAGGGTTGTAGATCCCCCCTAGGGTTTTTTTGTAAGAGGACTGCGCCCACAGCGACATCACTGGCATCAGCTTGGATGATGAAAGGTTCCTCGGGGTTAGGGTGTTTAAGAACCAATTCTGCTGCAAACAGTCTCTTTAACTGCTCAAATGCCACCTGGCATTCTATAGTCCATTGTAAGGGCTGACAAGGTCAGGGCTCCCCCCCCCTTTCTGTTTTTTAACAGTTCAGTAATAGGCATGGCGATTTTTGCAAAGGAGGGGATGAATTGCTGATAGAAATTCGCAAACCCCCAAAAGCTTTGAAGTTGCTTGCGGGTCCGTGGAGGCTGCCATTCCAGCATGGCTTTGACCTTGGTAGGGTCCTTTTCCATTCCCTCAGTAGAGATTCAGTAGCCTAAGTAGTCGAGGTGCGTCTGATGAAATTCGCATTTAGAAAGTTTGGCATAGAGACTAGATTTCAACAGTTTCTTGAGCACCTCCCGAACTAACTTGACGTGTTCCTCCATGGTTTCAGTATAGATGAGGATATCATCAAGGTAAACCAAAACCTGCTTATATAGGTGATCATGCAGCACTTGATTTATTAGCTGCATAAACACTGCAGGAGCTCCTTGGAGTCCAAAAGGCATCACTTTGAACTGGAAACTCCCTAAGGGGCAAATGAACACTGTCTTCCATTCATCTCCCTCCCTAATTCGCACTCAGTAATAGGCTTCCCTCAAGTCCAGCTTCGTGAAGATTTTGCCTTTGGCTAGGTGGGCTAACATGTATTTCATCAGGGGGAGGGGGTACACATTTTCTACGCTGACAACGTTTAACCCTTTAAAATCAACGCAGAGCCTCAAAGACCCATCTTTCTTCTCTTTAAACAACACTGGGGCAGCCACGCGCGATTTTGCCGGCTGGATGAAACCTCTGGCCAGTTTTTTGTCAATATAGTCTTGCAGTTCTTCCATTTCCCTAGGCATCATAGAGTACATTTTTGGCTTTGGGAGCTTGGCTCCCGGTAGTATTTCAATTGCGCAGTCGGTAGCCCGATGAGGGGGGGAGGGTGTCGCATTCGTTTTCACTAAAAACTTCTGCCAAATTGCGATATTTGCTGGGGATAAGTTGCATCCCTGGCAATTGTTCCATGGCAGTCTTTAACATCTCACAGTATGTCACACACAGAAGGAAACACAACACTCAAAGAAAGAAACAACATACAACAAACAAACCCCTTCTGCCCAATCCTACCCAACCAGAAGCAACCCCATTAAAACTGAGCAATGGATTCCTCCCCTTAGAAGGAAACACGCAGACCCACAACCTCCCCCTCAAAGAAGACATGCAGACACCTAGCAAAAAAACAACTTCAAATAATCCTAAAAAAGTCACCTCAAATATCCCTAAAAAAGCCACATCAACAAACACACCTGAGACAAACAGAAAAGCACCCCAGACTGCAGCCCCCCCCAAAAAAAAAGAAAGGAGAGTGTTGGTAATAGGAGATTCTATCCTCAAAGGAACAAAATCATCCATCTGCAGACCAAACATACAATCCAGGCAGGTATGCTGTCTCCCTGGAGCAAAAATCAAAGATGTGGCTGAGAACCTAACCAAAACAATTAGGCCCACAGATTACTACCCCCTCCTCCTCCACCACATTGGAACGAACGACACAACAAACAACCTGAGTGCAATAGTGAAAGACTACAAACAACTAGGCAACAAAGTTAAGAAGCTAGGAGCACAAGTAATGTTCTCGTCAGTGCTCCCAACAAAAGGCCAACACCCACTGAGGGGAAAAAGAATTTTAGAAATAAACCACTGGCTAAAGGGTTGGTGTTGTCAAGAAAACTTTGGTTTCCTGGATCACGGACTGCATTTTCTACACCAGGGACTCTTGGCAAGGGATGGGCTACACCTCACGAAAACAGGCAAAAATGTACTTGGAAAAAGACTGGCCCAACTCATCAGGAGGGCTTTAAACTAAAACTGAGGGGGGAGGGTAAGCGACCCATCTGCCTGTTCAAACTTAATCGCTAGGGGCAACAATTTGGCACGAATCCCCAGCTTAAGAACTGTGGGCAAGTTAATTAAGCATCTGGTGCAGCCCGAGTCTATTAAAACGTCTAAATCAGTTTGGCCCCCTGTTTTTGGCACTATAATCTTGGCGGGAATAGCGAAAGGTGGGATGGGTCGACTTACCATCAGGTCGTCTTCATCATCCTCATCGCTATCGTAAGGCACCGGTAGGGGCAGATGTTTAGGTGGGGCTCCTGCTTCTCCCCGGGGCAGGGAGAAAATTTGGACAGCTTGCTCCTGTTTGGCCCAATTAGACTTCTCTCGTCCTGCTCATGGCAGTGGTTTTCTTGGCTTAGCAGTTGAAACTGATATGGCTTTTGCTTGGGGGGCAGGGGCTAAGCACTCAGCAGCACGATGACCCTGCTGCCCACATCGGAAGCACTTGATGGGAGCTCCGGCGGTTGCTCGAGCGTCAGCGGTTGAAGTGGCTTGTGGTCGCCGTCCAAACAGGCGCTTCTCTGGGCCTCGGCTCAGCTTTGGCTCGGTGGCAGTTGGTCTCTTGACATGATCCAGTTCAATGTCCAAGATTACTGTCATGTTATACCACTCTTGCAGCTGGTTCGGGATCCCTCGGTAGATGCATGCTTGGAGCAGGTCATGGTCCAGCCCTTGTTTAAAGTAGTGGATCAGGGATCGCTCTGGCCACTGTCCCAGGCTACCAGTGATTCTCCGGAATTCTCAGACATATTCTTTCGCCAGGTGACCTCTCTGCTTCAAGCGATGGATCCCCTTCTCTGCTTGCAGGGCCTGGGACTCATCCTCAAACCTGACTCTCAGCTGTTCCATGAATAAATTTGCATCCAACAACTCTGGAGCCCCTTCATCATGAAGGTTGGTCACCCACTCCGCTGCTTCCCCTTCCATGTTGGCCGTCACCGCATTCACCATTGTGGCATCATCAGGATAGGCATGGGCATAACGATCCATATGAGCCCACACTTGGTTGAGGAAGAACAGCAACTTCTCGGTGTCTCCATTGAAAGTGGGCTTGATCGGTGGTGGCTCCAGGTGTTCTGGTGCCAAGTACACTGGTTGCTGAGCAGCTTGCTGATCTTGGGGCTGAGGCCGCATCACCCTTCGGAATCCCCTCTGCTGGGCACTCGGGCTCGCAGAGTGAGGCTGCTGCAAAGGGTTTCGCTGGGATCGAGAGCTTGAGCCTGCAGCCGATGGAGGAGTGGGTGAAGCAGCACGGGTACCAGCAACAGGACTGGGACTTTGGCGAGGGGGTGGAAGCGATGGATAAGTTTTTGCCTTACCCCTTTTTGCACACTCACATTGTGTGGCAGGAACCCCGTCTTTGACTTCCAGCCGGTCAAATTTCTCCTTTAGCTGTTTGACTGAAGGACTGTGAACTGCAGTCTGGTACTTCCAGTCAGCGGAGTTGTCCCATCCAGTCGATCCCTTGCCCTTCTTTTGCGTTGCGGAAGATGGACCCTGGAGCGGAATTAACAACAGCTCTTCGGTAGGCTTAGGGGTCCTTCTGCGCTGAGGGATCAGTTCCGGTTGATAGAGGTCCACCAGGATGGTGGTCCCTTCTTGAGGCATCAACTTCCCTGGCTGGATGAGCCTGCTTTTTGGACAGGCCCCCGTCATCAGACCCTCTTCGGTGGCCGGAGCAGCCGCTTGCACTCCGATGGCCAAATCCCCGCTGCGACCAGCGGCGGATTCCTCCTTTTTCTCCATAGCAAGATCTTCACTGAGTCTTTGCTGTCCTCCCAAAGTGGTGGGTAGGCAGCCGGGGCTCAGTACCCCCCAAAAGAGAGCATTTTGAATGAGACTTGGTTTAATGTCAAGGTTCTGATAGACAAGACCAAACAAATCAGAACTCCAAGGCTTGAAATTTCCTCAAAGAACATGTTGATTGGTTACATAGTATCGGCACAGTTAAAAGTGAAACCAAGTCTGAAATCCCCTTCAAAGAGAAACAATATTACAAAGTTAAACTTCCCACCCCAATGCTATGCAATCAGTTACATTCCCCAATAGAATAGTTTGGCGGGCTTTCTAACCAAATACTCATGCCCCCCATCTAACAGACAGAAATGACCTTGGTTCCCATGGGACAGTAAAATGTTTAGATTAGTAAGAATCCTCCGCACCCCCTCACATTTTGGTGGCAACCTAGAACGAGCAAAATAGCTGCAGCCAGGTTCATTGTAGAGTTGACACTTAGGATCATTGTCATGTTGGAAAGTGAACCTTCGGCCCAGTCTGAGGTCCTGAGTGCTGTGGAACAGGTTTTCATTGAGGATATCCCTGTACTTTGCTCCATTCAGCTTTCCCTCAACCCTGACCAGTCTCCCTCCCTGCTGCTGAAAAAACATCCCCACAGAATGATGAGTCTGAGAGTCCTTCAGGTGCTTTTGTTGCAAACTCCAAGTGGGCTTTCATGTGTTTTGCACTGAGGAGAAGCTTCTGTCTAGCCTCTCTACCATAAAGCCCAGATGGCTGGAGGGCTGCAGTGATTGTTGTCCTTCTGGAAGTCTGTCCCATCTCCACACAGGATCTCTGGAGCTCAGTCAGAATGACCATCAGGTTCTTGGTCACCTCTCTTACTAAGGCCCTTCTCCCCCAATTGCTCAGTTTGACTGGGCAACCAGCTCTTGGAAGAGTTCTGGTTGTGCCAGACTTCTTCCATTTGAGAATTATGGAGGCCACTGTGCTCTTAGGAACCTTCAGTGCAGCAGAAATTTTATTGTAGCCTTCCCCAGATCTGTGCCTTGCAATAATCCTGTCTCTGAGCTCTGTGGGCAATTCCTTTGACCTCATGGCTCTGCTCTGCTACAGCAGGCATGTCAAACTCGCGACGTCACGTGACATTGCGCGACATATCGCAACTTTTCCCCATTGCCGGAAATGGGGTGGGTGCGGTTTCAGTATGATGCATCTGGCCGGCAGTTTGACATGCCTGTGCTACAGTATGCATTGTCAGCTGTGAGGCCTTCTATAGAGAGGTGTGTGCCTTTCCAAATCATGTCCAATCAATTTAATTTACCACAGGTGGACTCCAATCAAGGTGTAGGAACATGTCAGCAACAATCAAGAGAAATGGGAGGCACCTGAGCTAAATTTCAAGTGTTGTTGCAAAGGGTATGAATACTTATGCCAATGTGATATTTCAGTTTTTTCTTTTTAATAAATTTACAGACATTTCTAAAATTCTGTGTTCACTTTGTCATTATAGGGTACTGAGTGTAGATTAATGAGAAAAAAATGAATTTCAACAACTGTAGAATCAGGCTGCAGCGTAACAAAATTGACAAATCTGAAGGGGGTCTGAATACTTTCTGAATGCACTGTAGATGATATAGATATGAGTGGCTTGGTGGCTTAGAGGTGGAGCTCTCACCTCACAATCAGGAGGCTGTGAGTTTGATCCTAGGTAGCAGCAAATATTTCTTTCTGGGCGCAAAGGGTAAATATCTGCTGTGAGCTCTGTGTAGGCATCAGGAAGGGCATCCTGCCAGTAAACGTTCAGCTCCATTCAGTTGCCCTGACTCCATCCCGATGCAATGGATTACAGGGTTGTTAAAAATAAAAATAAAAATATGATATAGATAAATATATTTTCTGCTTTTCCTGTGAAGGGTTCTGTCAAAGATCAGCTGAAAGCCTATGGTGTGTTAACGAAAAATGTGACTCAAAAATACACTCGGCAGATTCTTGAAGGGGTCTGTTACCTTCACAGCAACATGATTGTACACAGAGTTATAAAAGGTAAGAGATCCACACAAACCCACAAGGGTTCCTATTTTCTACAGTATATGACCAATTATGTTTGTTTATGCCAAAAATAAATATTGGCTACTTTTTTTCAGGGTAGCATTAGTATCTTTATCCTAATACTGTTCACTTTTCTTGAAAATATTGTTAAAAATTGAGAATAGATTATATGCTATTGAATAATTTCCCTAAAAATCTATTTGCTGGTCTACTAGAAAAAGTGATAAACTGGTATTACAAAATAACTTGGTTTTACTCATGGGGGAAAATAGCAACTATATAGTCTGCAGTATAATAATCACTTTGAGAAATAACAAATTGAAGACATCTTGACTAGATCAAGGTATAGTGCAAGAGTAGTGAGAAGATCTGGAAGTAGAACATGTTAGATTGTAGGTGCAATAAAGATGAAGCTTGTCCTTTCCTCTTGTTCCTTTATTAGTCAAAATCCTCCACCCTCCATCCAGTTGCTGTTATTTGTTTCCAAAGGTATAGTTTGCAGTGAATAGTATCTACAGTATAGAACAAATAATAGCATAACATATTGTTTTCACTGGGAAAACTACAGGAGGTGTTTGCACTATTTTTCATGCTATAGTCTTAAACTAGATTGGGAACATAATAAAAAAATAGTCAGCTTTAAAGTGTAACAAGTAAGTCCCTTGGTATATGCCTCATCTGACATTTTAATTTTTTTAGAGGGTGAGGTCCATAGTTACTGTTGGAAAATAAAAATGATAGACAGTTGCAGCCTGGAAAAAAAGGACAAAGTCAAGCTGGAGCATTGACAAGGAGCATGTGGGGAGAGGGGTCTAAAGAAGATGGCAGAGAACATCTCATGAGCTTTCTTTTGTTAAATTGGTATTTTGTGACTGGCTACATTAGTCACTGCAGCTATTTTATGAATAGGCATGTTCAGCCCTATAAGAGTCATTTTGTTGAAGTACACACCAACACTCAGGGGTCAAATGTCTCTATTAACCCAAAAAGGTTGGTAACGCTGTAGTTTTGACTATCTGATGCAGTGTGGTGTGCTTTGGATCATAATATACAGTAGTAAACTGAGAAAATGGTGGCTTGGATACGTCTCTAAAAAGAAACCTCTTCGTCTTTAGAATGTAATACTGCAAGGTGGATGCCGTGACAAGATAATCTGTATAGAACTCAAGTCATTTTAAACTAGGTGCTAGCTGTGAAGGTTTGATTGTATACTTTGAGTTGTATACATGAGCTGTTTTCTTTTTTTTTTTTTTTTATCTCTACTCTCACTTCAACTCAGGAGCCAATATTCTCCGAGATTCTGCTGGCAATGTGAAGCTTGGAGACTTTGGGGCTAGCAAGCGACTGCAGACAATCTGCATGTCTGGGACTGGCATCCGCTCTGTCACTGGCACCCCTTATTGGATGAGTCCAGAAGTGATTAGTGGAGAGGGTTATGGAAGAAAAGCTGACATCTGGTGAGAAATAGCTCTGTACAGCTTGCTTAATATAAAGGGTTACTTTCTAGAAAAGGATTTTTTCTGCCACAATACAGGTAGCCCTCAACATACAACCTGTCACTTAGCAACCATTCAAAGTTGCGACAGACACCACCCCCAAATCTACTTACAACCCGGTTTTAAAGTTACGACTGCTGCAGTGCCCCTGCAGTCATTCACCCTTACGACCAACCACAGGGATGCTGCAGTGCCCACCTCTCACCTATCTCCCCCACCAATCCTGCTGGATCTCTGCAGGTCTTGGCCTGCTCCCAACCTGGCCACTCAGCCACCCAGGGGGGCCTAAAACTGGACAGCAGAAGCTACCAGCACACAGAGGGCAGTTGCAGCTTGTGGGTCTCGGCTTACCTCCCATCCAGCCACCCAAGGGCCTCCCCCAAGGGCTGAGGCCTACAACCTGCAACAGCCCTCTGTGTGCCAGTAGTATCTGTTACCTGACTTTAGGCTCCCTAGGGTGGCTGAGTGGCCAGGTTGGGAGCAGGCCAAGGTCTGCAGGGACCCCAAGGGGCAGGGGGAGGCTTTTGGGAGGCCCTTGGGTGGCTGGGTGGGAGGTAGGCCAAGGCCTACAAGCTGTAACTGACCTCCATGTGCTGTAGGGGTAGCATGCGTGCAGCACACTGCCGTATTCTGCACCCCTACAAATCTCATAATTCTATACCCTTTGCTCCAATAAAGCAGCCAAAAGGTCACCCCCTTTTGACTTAATGCCTTACCTACTGAAATAGATAACAGGCTTAGTTCCTTCTTCTATCTTCCTGTCTTTGTTCCTTATCTAGTTGTTGACCTTATAATATGTAACTAGAAAGTAGTTGGTTAGATGAAAGAAGTATTCAATGAATCAGCAAATGTCAAACATCTAATGATTAAGAAAGCTTGTGTATGTGACAAAGAATATAAAAGCAATAAACACGACAGAGGTCGTCAGCTTCTGCTCAAGAAATGTGTGTGACTGCTTCTTAGCGCCACCATCTGGCGCCCGAACAGGGACGCCCTCACCCCCCCGTGGGGAGCAACAGCCAACATGCTTACTATCGTCTGGAATAGACCCCTAAGGTGCACCTTCGTCCTACGGGACCCCTTCGTTCTACGGAACCCCTCAGTGGTAAGTATGGGTTGCAATCTATCTCAACACCAGCATATAAAGGAACTTCGATTCCTGTTACATAAATCAGGTGTGACAGTGCCTGAGGCAGAGATAAGGAAGCTGGTGGAGGAGGTAGGGAAACATTCTTCCTGGTATCCGGAGCGCTGGACGCTCCGTTTACAGGACTGGATAAAAATAGGGCATACTTTACATCTTGAACCCCGGGCTCAGTAAAGATATTACATCGATGGTATCAATGCCGTCAAGCAGTGGAAAACTTTGGCTCTGATGCTTTGGCAGGGCAACAATTAACTACAAGCCCCCTGCCTGGTTACGATCAGATAAAAATTGTCACCCCTAAATCATCTCCAGTTGGACCTTCAGCTCCTCCTGGAGAGGCTAATTCTTTTGCTTCTCCACAGCATTGTACACCCCCATAAGGCAAATTTTAGAGGAACAATTGGGATGCTTTGAAACTTCAAGTGGCTGTTAAGTTTAACCCTGTCAGACAATGTCTGGTGGTGCTTTGTGTTGATGTGTGTGTTTTGTCTTATATATGTTTAACCCCTAGAACGTTACGCTTGGGCTTGGAATGGTGAGAAAAATAGGAGATGGTTAAAGGGCCCTATAAAAACCACATGTTTGGTTGGAATCATCTCATGATTTTTCTCGCTTCTTGCAGGACAAGCCATATGTCTAAATAAATGTTGTTTTAATAGTATTTGTATATATACTGTATGTCTGTCTGTGGTGTTCTGTGTTATTTCCAAGACTTGGAAAAGGGTCAAAACCCTCTTTGATAACAACAAACAAAAAGGCCTTAAATAAAAATGAATGGTTTGCCTGGAAAATGTATGAAATGAAATATTTGTATGTGAAATGGTGTAAGCAAACAGAATGGAAGTGAATGAGTTAATTTGCTGGCGTAAATGTGTGTGTGTTAGCCCTCACCCCTCCACCCATCCCAGGCTGTGAAAGAAACAGTAAACTGTAGTTTTTATTGTTGTAAAATGGGAACGCAATAGCAAGAGTTTGCATGAGAAAAGTTTCATGGAGGATGTGTGAAAGAATTTATGGAAAATGCATGTGAAGGAGAGAACTATTTTTTAGTGGTGAGATTTTTGTAAAATTTCTTTTTCTTTTTCCCCCCTCCTGACTCTTTTGTTTTTCGCTGGCTGTATTGCTTTAAGAGCGAAAGAAAGGCAGAAAGAAGAGGGCAGCAGCTGTTCATTTTAACTATTTTTTCTTCTTCTCCCTCTGCTTAGAAGTCTGGGTTGAGGAAGGGGGGTGGATGTGAAATTTAATGCCCACTCTTGCAGTTTCAGCTTGCAATTTTTTTATTCGAAAGAGGAGACAGTAATTGTTGGACAATTCTTTTGTAAATTTTTGAGTTTTAAATTGTTTAGTTAGACATATATATCCATTAACCAAAAGAAATGACTTTGAATTGTTTTGCTTAGATTTGTAAATGTTTTCCCTATTTAATGGAAATTTGTTTCATCTGAATGGAATTTGATTAAATTGGAACCCCAAAAATACAACCTAATTGGCTTTTTGAAATACAAAATGATTTAAGTATCTATGGATTGCAAGTTGCCTTGGAAAAGATACAGTTACACTTTCTCTATCTTTATTTAGGGCATAAAATGTTGCAATCTTATTCTGTTCCAGTTTTTCCTCGTTTGAGCTTGCCTAAAATTATTTCTTTGGTCAAATTGTAGCAATTACTAGGCACCCTTAATTGGGTTCGCCCATATTTTTCAATACCTACACATTTATTTAGTCCATTATTTGATTTACTGACCAAAGGAAAACAGCCTGGAAATCTTATTATGGTTCCGCCTGCAGCACTTGCCACAATTGAGCAAATTAATGATATTTTGAGCACTCAGTTTGTGGATTGTATTCCTCATAAAGATTGTCAGTTAATTTTTCTGATATTCCCTACTAGTAAGTTGCCTATCGGAGTATTAGCTGTATTAGAATCGCAAAAAGTATATTGTATTAAATGGCTTTATTTACCCCATACCCCTTCACAAAATGTTTTACCATTTATCCAGGCAGGTGCTGAAATTATATCTTTAGGACGCACTCGAGCTTGCCAACGAAATGGGACTGATTTAATGAATATTGTTTTTCCTTTACCTAAATCTGATTTTCAATTTTATTTTCAGAATAACTTATCTCTTCAGTGTGCTTTAACTGACTATGTAGGCTCTATTGCATATCATTTGCCTAAAGATCCTCGCTTTGCTTGTTTAATGACTTCTTCTGTTCATGTTTTACCCACCTTATTTTCAGATTTTTTTAGTCACTCTTTTTTTCCAACAAAACGCTAGGGGCTTGGCACAAGCTTGCCATATTCCACTCGACCAAGCCAAGCAGATTGTTTTATCCTGTCCTCAATGTTCTGGGGCATCCCCCTCGGGGAACACAGGAGTTAATCCCCAAGGTTTCACCTCTAATCAACTATGGCAAATGGATGTTACCCATGTTCCCTCATTGGCTCCCTGGAAGTATATTCATTTATCTATTGATACTTATTCAGGAGCGCTTTGGACCACACCTCAACGAGGGGAAACAGCTAATCATGTTATTTCTCATCTTTTTTCGGCCATTACAGCCTTGGGCAAGCCCTCTTCTTTAAAAACTGATAATGGGCCAGCCTATTCTTCATGGGCCTTTTTGCAATTTTGTACAACCTAGAATATTGTTCTTACTCATGGTCTCGTCTATAATTCCACAGGTCAAGCCATAGTGGAACATGCTAATCGGTCCTTTAAGGACTGCCTCCACAAACAAATAAAAGAGGGCTCTCGAGTACCTAATTTGTCGTGGGTAACACAACAGGTTCAAAAAGTATTATTTACCTTAAATCAATTGAATGTTTCTGTTGAAAATTTGACTGCTTATCAGAGACACTTTCAACAGAAAACAAGCTTGCCTCCACCTCTGGTATATTATTGGGCATTACCAGAAAAAACATGGTTGGGGCCGGTCCCTCTGATTATGTGGGGAGGAGGATATGCTGCTGTGCTTGCTCCTACAGGACCTTTGTGGATTCCAGCGCATTGCGTCCGCCCAGCCAAGGATGTCGTGGCATCAGTCCCTGGATCCAGTCCCAGAAATGGCAAGGGTGACTCTCCAGACGGCACAGCGACCAATCCCGTCATGCCAGTCATCCAGTGACATGGGGAGATGTGAAGAACTTGACCACCAAAGCGCAGGCAGTGCTTCAGCAGCAGCAAGTGGAGCAAACCCCCGAGAACTTATGCGCTGCCATTTTTGCGGTTTTAACTGCAAATTCCTTAGCCATCAATTGTTTGTGTTTGATTATTAACAGCTGCCTTTTGGCAACAGCAGCTGTCATCCCACCCAAACATTCACTCGAACAACGAATGAAGCAAAACCTATGGGTGCAGCTAGCTAACATCACACAAAATGATGTCTTTTGCTTATCTGAAGTGTATGATATGGAAAATCTACTATCTACCTGTCTTATACCTGTGTGTGTCCCAGCATCAGTTTTAAAAAATTATACTGGTTTGAGCAATTTTCTATCAGACAATGAATTTCAATATGCAACTATGTCAAACTGGGGTTCTGCCTTTTATATGGTACTCTTTGATGCTATTGCTTTGCATACACCAGTTGTAGCTGTTCCTACAAATCTTACTTGTGCAAAAATTGTCAATTGTACTACTTCACCTAAAAAACCTCATTGTATACATGTCAGTCAAGGGATTTTAAATTGTACCTCCTTTCAAGAAGTATCTTTTAATTATGCACATATATGGTTACAAAAAAGATGGTTCTTTACCTGTGGGAAAGAGACATTTAATTACATTCCTGCCAATGTAAGTACGACACACTGTTGCCTTAGTAGACTCACCACATTTTTACCAACAAAAACGGAACTCAACATATCCAGTTCAAAACGTCGCAAAAGGTCAATAGTCCTGGACGATACTTGTGATTCTTCTAGAACTCTCCTCAATGAAGCAGAGTATACTGCCTTAGCCGTTTCATTAATAGGAGTACCAGCACTTGCTCTTCGAGCTCATGTAAATTTAAATGCTCTTGCATGTAATTTAGCAAAAACCATAAATGTAACCTCCCTAGCTTTATCTGCCATTAATCAAGAGCTAATAGAACTTCGTAAAGCTATTTTACAAAATTGTGCTGCAATTGATTATCTGTTGCTCTGACAACATCTGGGATGTGAAGCACTCGAAGGAATGTGTTGTTTCAATCTTTCTGACCAATCTGGCATTATTCAAAAGCAAATTAATGTTTTACATAAATTGGCTTCTGATTTAAAAATTGATACCTTAGGAAATTGGTGGAGTGCTCTATGGTCATGGCTTCCCACTGGCCTTCTTGGACAGATTGTTCAATATTTTGTTATAATAGTTACTATCCTTATCAGCTGTTGTTGTTTAATTCAATGTCTTTTCTCTCTACTCAATAAGGTATCTTGCAATTGTCCATACTAAACCAACATTAACTTTACCTCAGGAACAAGTTTATGCTGTATATAAACAAATGCAAAGATGTATGTCCCCTGATTACACCCACTAACTACTTCAGCTTATGATAATGCCCTAACTAATAAAATAGAAAAGAGTGAGATGTAGGGGTAGCATGCGTGCAGCACACTGCCGTATTCTCCACCCCCACAAATCTCATAATTTTATACCCTTTACTCCAATAAAGCAGCCAAAAGGTCACCCCCTTTTGACTTAATGCCTTACCTACTGAAATAGATAACAGGGAGAAGAGCATGGGGTGCCTCGAGGGTGGAGGAAGTAACAGCTGAGAAGTCATTCAAGCATGCTGACATTTATCTGCCCCCTCTCCCCCCCCCCAGTTTTGCAGTGGCTCCATTCTGTCAACAATCAACCCACTTATTATTGGAAGAGAAGGGTTGCCTTAAACTTTTGTGTAATTGCCAAACTTGAACTTGACTTTTTTGTCACTAAAGCATATTGTCTAATCTAAAAATAGATTTGTCTTTTCATTAGTTTCTGCTTATCAAAGTTGCTTTTGGGTGGTTATTTTTGAAACAAAAATTTTCTATATCCCTATCAGATACACAGGAAAAGTATAAAAAAAAAACAGCAGCAGCAGCAACTCTTGCTTTAGAGTTATCCTAGTACTTTACAAACTCTCTAAACCAGGGGCGTCAAACTGCTGGCCCGTGGGCTGGATGCGTCATGCTGAAACCGCACCCACCCCATTGCCAGCAATGGGAAAAAAGTCACGATACATCGCGACACGTCACGTGACATTGCGAGTTTGACACCCCTGCTCTAAACAAATGTGTTGTGGAGTTGCAATGGTGGACATATCAAATGCTTGCTTTTGTTTGCTCGGTTTCCAAGCACAAATGAACCCACATTAAATAAGTGGAAGAGGCCATTTTTAAGAAATCAGCCTTTAGGAACAATAGGGAGCATGGTGGTGATATGATAATGGCACAGGATGGGTAAGTCATAATAATTTGCCTGTTGCAGGGAATCAGACTGGTGATAAGTAAAATTGGTTTATTAAATGTTACATATTTAAGAAGCAAAGCAAACACTTAGAAATGTGGCAATGTCATCAGTGAGAGCTGCCAAAAAGAAGCAGGGCCACATGCAACTCACAGGTTGCCCACCCTCATCTAAATAGTCTTTTATTCAGAAAGCCTGCAAGCTTTCCAGCATAGACTGTTTGCATTGCCTCTATTGGTTTTCAGCTGATTGGGGAAAGCTGCTTTAAAATACTTCAATACATCCAGATGTATTGAACTACGGTAATCACTGACCAACATAGCACAGGAGCTTAAAAAAATCTCCATTTAAATTTGTCATAATCATAAGCATCTGCAACCGTGGGATAACAAGCTCTAACTTTTTTATGAACTTTTTTTTCATCAGTCAGGGATTAGGACACAATGGGTCCATATATTTTTACAGAAGAGATAAAGAAATTCATTCTTGCAAATTGGTTTGACTTTAATAAAAGAGTGTATAAGGACATGTCTTTCTTGGATAGTAGCTTTTCTCATGGTTTAGAGAAGTTCTTTTGACAAGGAATAAGTTAAAATACAGCTTTATAACCTGTTCATTCATGTATGTACTTGTACTATTTAGTAGCATTTGTTTACAGCAACTGTAATTGCTTATAAAACAATTGTTTATAAACAATTGTTTATAAAATAAAAAAATGTTTATTTTTCAGGATAAAGTAATTTAAAAGATAAGTTGCTTTTCTTGCTCTTTGTTATAATGGTTTTTTTTCATAAAACTTCAACTTCGAGAAGGCTTGCACAATTGGTCTGTGTTCATACTTTTACAGAAAAGAAGTGCCATAGGAATGCAGTTTCTAGGAAACAGGCTACCATACGCTATGTGTCCAAATTTAAGGCACTACCTTAAGGAAAGTCTGTTAGTCAATCATTCAGGGATAGTTTGTGCACTTGTTGCTTTTCCTTTATGGTCACTATGCATTGCATGTATAGGCTTGCCAAAAAAAGGTTCTCTGATATGTAATTGCAAAGTCCTTGGTATGGACAGTTGCAGGTCAGTGTCATTGGGACCAGTATCTCTAATCCATCTGATCCTGTTTACATCTGCTTCTGTAACAAACACCATTCTTGTGCCTCCTTTGGTTTACCGACTGTGGTCTTAACTTTACATCAGGGTCTTTTTCTTTCTCCACTATTCCTTACCTCCAACATTTCATTTAGATAGAATCATGGATCTTCAGGTCAAAATGGGACAACTTGGCATGGCCAGCTTGGCACCCGCCCCACCCACCACCGCTGCCACCATCCCCAGACTCTTCATCCCGGACCTCAGCAGCAGTGGTGGCGGTGTGTGTGAAAATGGGAAGCCCTGTCTACCCATTCACTCACCCGCCCGGATCTCCCTGCAGCCGCCCATCGCGAGTTGTCCCCATGGCGAGTTGGCCATGTGCAGTTGTCATGTAGCGATCTGATGGTGGTGAGTTGGCACAGGCGACTTGGTGATGAGCAGGCCATGCCAAGCTGGCCACGTCAAGTTGTCCTAGACCCTCTTCTGGTTCCCCAAAGATACATGTGCATATCTTTATTTACAATTAAAGATCAAACACAAATTTGTAAAACACAGTTAAACTCCATGAGAGTCTGTCCCATCTAAAGTATCATGTTAAATAATCTGTTGTCATGTTTTCCAGCAATACAGGGCTAATGTATTTTAAATGCAAGTCCTTATAGGAAAGGCAATATGAGAAAATGAGATTTATTGTTTCAGTTTTCCCCAGTTCTCATGGGTAGGCTCTCTTTTCGGGGGGGATTTTAGAATATTTTTATTTAGAACCTTTTTAAAAAAAATTAAAAACCTTTTAAAAAACCCTTTAAAAAAAATTAGTATATTTAGAACCTTTTAAAAATGCAAGTGGAAGAATATTTTATCTAGCTGTAAAGAATTCTCTTTATAGCTCTGGAAAGGTGAGTGTGATTAAATAGTTTGTTGGTTCCAGGTAAAATTTTTAAACAAAGCTTGTTTTCTGTGATATCCTGTTTACTTCATTTTAGTGTTCCATATATATCTTTGACTCTTTGCAGGAGAAACTGATTAGCCAAGTCATACACTAGAGAGGTAAGCAACTCTGCCAAAAGCCCATATGATAGCAGCTTCTTACTATTTTGGGCCTTCCGCTTTGAGAAATGTTTATCTGCCAAAACTAACAGGACTAAACCTGAAGGGAAAAAATGAAACTTGAGCCAATAAGTGTCTGTTTCCAAAACGTCTGATCTTCTAAGGCATTCCATTCTCTAGTCTAACTGCACAGAACATACAGTACATCTAAAAGCAGAAAGAATGTCCCTTAGTTGCACTGTCTTGATTTTCTTTCTATTCATGTAAACCCCATAAAGAAATAGGGCTAGCTATTTTGCCTGAAAGAGATTTAAAACTGCTGAAATCAATTTTCCTCCTTTAGAGTTTATTAATAGTCATTTTAATAGTTTAATAGCCATTGAAGTTTAATAACCATTGAGGATCCAAGTATTCTTTGCTTAACATACTTGATCAGGGCCTTACAGATCTTCATATGGTGAAAAATTATTCCTGTATTTAAAGTTCTGGGCCTACTTGATTTTATTTCTCTCAATTACCCATCTTTATGTCCCAAAGATGCTTTTTTTTTTTTTTCACGAGGCAACTGGACTTTCTTGTTTTTCTTTGAAGAAGTTTCACTTTTCATCCAAGAAGCTTCTTCAGCTCTGAATGGATGGTGGGGAATGGAAGGGTTTTTATTTTGCATACAGCTGGTCATTTGCATTCTTTTAGAGAGTTGTTGAGGCCACCTGGAGGTTTATCTATGTCATCAGGGTCACCTGAGTAGTGCAAATGGGTGTGGAACCTTCTTGGAACTGTTGAAAGGACTGTGTTGTAGACTGGAGATAGATGATGTCGTATCCCTCCCCCTCTGTTGAGAGAGGGCTGTTCAATTTTGACATAGATGGCCTCTTTAGCAAAACAACCACTTCATAAACGCATGGCACAACATAGGAGAACAAATCCATCAGGACAAGATTCAGCAGTCCATCTGCATTTAAAAGACAAAGGCCACTCTTTCGAAGACAGCAAAGTCCACATTTTGGACAGAGAGGACCGCTGGTTTGAAAGAGGGTCAAAGAGGCGTATGTCAAAATTGAACAGCCCTCTCTCAACAGAGGGGGAGGGATATGACAGTACTTTCAGCAGTTCCAAGAAGGCTCCACACCCATTTGCACTACTCAGGTGACCCTGACAACACAGATAAACCTCCAGGTGGCCTCAATAACTCTAAAAGAATGCACATGACTAGCTGTCTGCAAGGAGTATAAATCCTTCCATTCCCCACTATTCAGTCAGAGCTGAAGAAGCTTCTTGGATCAGAAGTGAAATGTCTTCAAAGAAAAACAAAGTCCAGTTGCCTTGTGGAAAAAAAGCAACTTTGGGACAACTATGATCTGGATGACTGAGAAACTCCATAGATATTTACCCATCTTTATGGCTTAATTGTACCATAATTTTTGGCTTTTTAAAATTAACAGTACAATCTCCCTTCAATATTGGACTATAACTTTGTGGCTCTCTTAAGGCCAGTTGGATATATGAAATAATTACTTCATCAGCATATAGCAATATGGGAGTGTTGAGGCCTGCAAGTTGGGGATGATGAAAATGTGGCCTAATGCTTCAGTCATAGAGGTAATGTAGAAGTTTAATAGCAAGGTGCCAAAGTGCATCCCAGCTTAACAGCTTTCAGGGTAGGCACTCTTTATGGGTTACATCTTACTGTGAGTGTTAACATGGAGTTTCTGAAGGAGCAAACATTTTATAAAATTTATATAGCTGCCTATCACACTGAAGGCGACTCTGGCACACAACAAACAGGTAAAACCACAGATATAAAAAATATGAAAATCACAATAATAAATATTATATAAACAGAAATACAAACCCTAGGCCAGCACAGCAATGGAGCCAACTAAGCATGTCTCTGGATGGAGCCAATCTAATTTTTTTGGGGGGTAGGGGGTAGGGGGAGAATGTTCCATAAGGCAGGTGCCATGGCAGAGGACACGTCTCCTGGGACCCACCAAATGTAGGTCCCTAGTGTCAACGCTGTGACAATGGATGTTCCCGCTCTGACAACTAAGGGAAATTGCAACCATTTTTACTCTGCTTTCAGCGTGCTTTTTCTTGCTGTTTAGGAATCAGATGTAGAAGGGGGGATGGGGTGAATGCTTGAGCTCAGCTAGCCACAATAATAATGCAACTCCATGGGAACTCAAGGACACAAGCTGATAACGCTTTGGCGGGCTGAGGAGCTGGAGAGGGAGCTAATTGGAGAATGTGATTTATGACTGCTTCCAGGGGGTGGGAATTGCAACTTGTTACTTTGTATCTGGGGGAAGGGAATTTAGTTTTGGGTTCAACTATGTAGTGCCGATACTGTGTATCCTAATAAAATGTTCTTTAAGGAAGAATTCTTGCCTTGAAGTTCTTTTGATGGGTTTCATTTATCAGAAACATGACACCTAGCTGATGGTACCTGCAGCATGCCTTCTCTGGTAGATCTAATAGGACAGGCTGATGTAACTGGGGAAAGGCCTCAAGTAGCCAGGATCACAAGCTATGAAGGGCTTTATAGGTCAAAAACAGCACCTTGAATTGGACTCACAAGCAAACTGACAACCAGTGCAGCTCATGGAGCAGAGTTGTAACATGCACTGTTCTAGGATTGCACATAACTGCCTGCACTGCTGCATTTTGCACCAACTGAAGCTCCCAGATACTCTTCAAGGGCAGCCCCATGTAGAGCGCATTGCAATAGTTCAGTCTGGAGGTGACTAGGACATGAGTGACTGTGAGCAGGGCCTGCCAATCCAGGAACAGGTGCAAGTGGTGCATAAGACAAAGCTGTGCAAAGGCCATCCTAGCCATAACTGTCATCTGCTCATTGTAACCCCATTCAGCACAGTCATGGAACCAATGGGCCCCAAAATCCAGAGCCACTCAGTCTTGCCAGGGTTCAACTGAAACCTGTTGTTCCCCATTCAGGCCCTTACACCCTCCAGACACTGGGATAAGATGTTCACAGCATTGCTTAATTTGCCAGGGGTGGAAATATATAATTGGGTATCTTCCGCATACTGATGATACCTCACCCCGTGGTGACAGATGAACTCACCCAGTGACCTCATCTAGATATTAAAAAGGAGAGGACAAAGCAGTAAACTCTGTCACCCCACAAAGTGGAGGCTGAGGGCAAGACCCCTCCTCCCCAATCATCTCCAACTTGAATCGACCCAGAAAGTAACAGTAAAGGTCAAAGGTAAATTGGCACTAGATAAGGGTCAATGGAATTCACAAGGCGCTGGACTTGGGTCTCTTGTTGCAGCACAATGACTCCAAATTGATAACACGTTTAACACCGCCTTCCAGCTCAGCCTGATCTCCTACATCACACTGCCTTCCAACTTGGCTCCCTCCCTCAATTAATCAATCAGAATAGAGCTGGAAGGGACCTTGGAGGTCTTCTAGTCCAAACTCCTGCTCAAGCAGGAGACCCTATACCATTTCAGACAAGTGACTGTTCAGTCTCTTAAAAGCCTCCAGTGATGAAGCACCCACAACTTCTGAAGGCAAGCTGCTCCACTGGTTAATTGTCTTCACTGTTAGGAACTTTCTCCTTAATTCCAGGTTGCTTCTCTCCTTGAGTAGTTTCCATCCATTGTTTCTTGTCCTGCCTTCTGGTGCTTTGGGAAATAAGTTGACCCCCTCCTCTTTGTGGCAACCTCTCAAATACTGGAGTACTGCTATCATGTCCCCCCTAGTCCTTCTTTTCTCTAGACTAGCCAAACCCAAATCCTGCAACCGTTCTTCATATGTTTTAGTCTCCAGGCCTTTAATCATTTTAGTTGCTCTTCTTTGCACTTTTTCCCAAGTCTTAACATCTTTTTTGTAATGTGATGACCAAAACTGGATGCAGTATTCCAGGTGTGGCCTTACCAAGATTTTATAAAGCGGCACTAATACGTCACGTCATTTTGATTCTATGCCTCTATACAACCAAGGGTTGTATTAGTTTATTTTGCTGTTGCCGCACACTATTGACTCATTTAAGTGATCGCTCACTACGACTCCAAGGTCCCGCTCACAGTTACTGTTTTAGAGCCAGATTTTGCCTAATCTGTACTTGTACCTTTGGTTTTTCCTGCCTAAGTGTAAAACCTTGCTTTTCTCCACATTAAATTTCATTTTGTTGGCTAGGGCCCATGGTTCAAGTCTATCAAGTCTTTTTGTATCCTGAGCTTGTCTTCTGGGGTGTTGGCTTTTCTTGCCAGCTTAGTGTCATCTGCAAATTTGATGAGTTCCCCTTCTATTCCCTCATCTAAGTCATTTATGAAGATAATTGAAGAGTACTGGCCCTAAGATGGAACCTTGTGGTATCCCACTGCTTACTTCCCTCCATGTAGATGTAGTACCATTAAGGACTACTTGTTGAGTACGGTTTGTCAGCCAGTTACAGCTCCATCTGTTGGTGATGTTGTGTATCCCACATTTTTCTAGCTTACCAAGAAGTAGGTTGTGGTCTACTTTGTCAAATGCCTTGCTGAAGTCTAAATATACTACAGTATGTCCACAGCATTTTGCTGGTCTACTAATTTAGTCACTTTATCAAAAAAATGAAATAAGATTGGTTTGGCATGATCTGTTTTTAACAAACCTGTGCTGACTACTAGTTATAACTTTATTTGTTTCTAGATGTTTGCAGATCTGTTTTTTGATTATCTTTTCCAGGATCTTCCCAGGTATTGATGTTAGGCTGATTGGTCTGTAGTTTCCTGGGTCTGTTTTTTTTTTCTCCTTTTTTGAAGATGGGAACCATATCAGCTCTTTTCCAATCCTCAGGTAGTTCCCCGGTGCTCTAGGATTTTAGAAAGATATGGTACAATGGTTATGAGATAACATCTGCCAGCTCCTTTAGAACTCTGGGATGTAATCCGTCAGGTCCCAGTGATTTATATTCATCAAGGTCAGGCAGGTGTTCTCTAACCATTTTCTTGCTTATTTTAATTTTAATTTCTAGTGTCTTTTACAGTTAGGTGTCAAGCCCCGTGGGCTCGACAATCAAGGGAGGGGGGGACGACACGATGCTGAGAGCAGCTTCGCCGGCAAACCCAGCACCGCCAACCAGCTGGGAGGCCCGTCGGCCCGTTTCCACCGCCGCTGACCAGCTGGTGGTCCGGGACGGCCTCTGAGCAGCCGCACCACTGCCAAACAGCCGGGAGGCCTGCTGGCCCGGTTCCGCCGCCGCCGATCAGCTGGCGGCCCGGGACGGCCTCCGCACAGCCGCAGCACTGCCGAACAGCCGGGAGGCCTCCTGGCCCATCACCAACGCCGCCAATTGGCTGGTGGACCAGGGTGGCCTCCGCGGAGCCGGTAACCATCCACGGCAGCCGGCAGCGTCGCCGGACAGCTGGGAAGCTTTCAGATGGCTATGGGTGGCAAGGAGATGGCACCAGAGCTGCACGGACCGGGGGGGTGTCCAGGGACAGAGACATACCGGGACAGAGACGGCTCCGACGCTCCGCTGGGCAACGCCGGCCGGCAGAGACAGGAAGGCAGGCCAGGGGGACCCGGCTGCCTTTAAGGACACACGCCGGATGCTGGCCTGCTGTGTGGGGGTGGGTGGAGCTGCAGAGGGGAAGGTATTTAATGCGCTGGGAGCAAAGCACTCCCAGTGCTGACTTTGTTTGCGACCCATCGAAATAAAGCATCTGTTGAAGCATTCCTGTGTGCCAGTCGCCTGTCCTTCTTCTGTTGGGCCTGAGGAGGCTAGGGACCAGTAAGGAATTGGACAGGAAAGTCAGCGCTCATCCCTTTTTGTTACCCTTCCCATTTCCCTCTAGGGAATGGCTGAGGGAACGCAGGAGGCAACACCGATGGCTGATGGAGGAGAGCCAGCTGAGGCCACCGGGCCAACGCCTGATGCTGCAGGTGGGGAGGCCCAGCCGGTGGTAAGGCCCAAGGTGCGGGAGGCACAGCCAGCAGCTCCGGTGAGTGAGGCCCACGAGGCAGGGGCCCCAGGCCCTTCAGGGGAGTGGTGGCACAGCTCAGCACTTACCAACCCAGATGCTGGCCATGCGCACACACCGGGGCCTGCAGGACCCCCGATGGAATGGAGAGAGAGGCGTCTTACGGACGAGGACGACTGGGATTGGAGTTACTCCACGGCACCCGGACAAACCACCATAGACATCCTGAGGGATAGATTGGGTGAGCCCGGGTTTCCATCCTCATGGTCAAGATGGGCGGCAGGCCATGAGACAGCTTCATGGCCCCGGACAGAGACACAGCCATCCAGGTCAGGCCCACCCCGGTTCCGTTTGGCCAGCCCAAGGTTCAGGGCGGCTCCCCAGGTCAGAGGTCCCGGTCTGGGAGGTCCAGCGGACCAAGCACGGCCTCTGTGGGAAGGCAAGTCGGTAGTGGATGCAGGCAGAGAGCCCGCTAGACCGACGGCTAGGCCACTTGGATCTTCAGTCCGGCAAGTGGTGGGGTCCGGGGATCAACGCTCTGCACCTGTGGGGAATACTCCACGGGGAACAGGAGTGCCTGGGGCCCCATGGGGCCCAGGGCTGGTCTGGAGTCTGCCACCGTTACCAGCATCATTCGACGGAAACCCGGACCGCTTGGCGATGTTCCTCAGCCAGGCCATAAACCATCTGGACCGGTACGCCAGCCTCTACCCATCCCAGTGGGCTATGGTGGTAGCAATAATGGCGGGACTGCAGGGTGAAGCAGCAGACTGGGCGGCTGACCTTTACAGTGACCATGCCAGGGAGCTAGCCAATGCCGGTCTGTTCCTGGAGGCTCTGCGGTCCCGGTTTGAGGACGTCTCCCGGGTCCAGCAGGCTGAGGCGGAGATCCTGACCCTGAAGCAGCGAGGCCGGCCTGTGACAGAATACGTTCGGGACTTCAGGCGGGCGGCTGGCAGGCTGCACTCCTGGCCGGAATGCCTGTTGGTCCACCAGTTCCGAGCTGGCTTGGATCGGGATTTACGCCAGGCGTGTGTTTTCCAGGGGGTCCCGGTTCGGCTCCAGGAGTGGTTCCGTGTGGTGGTGGACCTGGACTCAGGGCTGCAAGAGTTTCGAAAAAAGGGGGAGGACCTGGCGGTACCTTGTAGGAGTGTGGAGAAACTGAGGGATGAAGGACGCAGGACCCAGGTTCCGGGTACAGGTGCCTCTGGGCCTCCGTCTCGGCCGTCCTTCAAGTGTTTCCGGTGCAACCAGCCAGGACATCAGGCAGCGGAGTGCCCTGTCCCCATTCCACGGGGAACCCCACCGACCCCTGGGAAGGCCGAACCCACACCCAAGAAGGAACCGGAGAGGTCGAGGGCGGCGCACCAAGCAGAGGGGCCCACCCCCCTACGGAGGCGTCAGGAGGAGGAGGAGGCAACAACGGCCACCAGATACCAGCTGGTGGCGTATGAAAGTGAGGACGAGTCAGTGGAAGATCCTATGGTGAGTGAGCCGATACGCCCATTCGCCGTCCCCATCATACTGACGAGTCCACAGGCCGTCGGGGGGAATACAGGGCCCTGATTGCACCCGCTGCCTGATTAGTAAGGCCGTGGTGGCTGAGACCGGGATTGGGGTGAACCAGCTGGCCACCCCTATTAAATTCGAACAGGTGGATGGATCCCTTCTGGGGGGGCGCTACCCACGTGACAGAGCCTGTCAGACTAGAGATGGGGGCCCATTGGGAGGTCCTCCACTTTATCGTGGTTCCTTCCATGACTGAGGCCGTGATCCTAGGGCTGGCATGGCTGGATAAGTGGGGCCCTATCATTTGGTGGGAAGGGGGATACCGGAAAATACGGATTGGGATCGGTCCCCAGCCGCCAGACCAGGAACGGGGAAAAGGAGGTGGATCAGGGAGTGGGGTGGCAAATGCAAGTCAGGAGAGTGCGGGGGGAGTTCCCCTTTCCAGCTGTGGATTCCGACCTCGCTTAGGTGTTCAGCGAGCAAGAGTGCGACATCCTGCCTCCTCACCGGCCAACCGACTGCACCATCGACATCGTGCCAGGCGCCAAACTGCCTAAACCCTGGATGTACGCGATGATGCCCAGGAAGATGGAGGAGCTGCGTCGATACATTGACCAGAACCTAGCGAGGGGCTTTATCCAGCCGGCCTGTTCACAGATAGCAGCTCCCGTTCTGTTCAAGGAGAAGAAAGACGGCTCCTTGAGGCTGTGTGTTGACTTCCGTGGCATCAACGGGGTTTGTGTGGAGAATATGTACCCCCTGCCACTCATGAAAGACTTGTTAGCCCATCTGGCGAAGGGAAAGGTGTTCACCAAGCTGGACTTACGGGAGGCGTATTACAGGGTCTGCATCAAACGAGGGGATGAGTGGAAGACGGCCTTCAACTGCCCGCTTGGTAGCTACCAGTTCAGGGTGAAGCCGTTTGGGTTGCAGGGGGCCCCTGCGGTATTTATGCAGCTTATCAACGAGGTGCTGCACGAACACCTGTACCGTGGGGTGCTAGTATCTTAATATACACCGCTACCATGGAGGAACATATCCGATTGGTGAGACAGGTGCTGGAGAAACTGTTGGAGGCACACCTGTTTGTAAAACTCTCCAAGTGCGACTTCCACCAAACCCGGCTGGACTATCTGGGCTACAGGATATCAGGGGCAGGGGTGGAAATGGACCCTAACAAGGTCAAGGCCGTGCTGGAATGGCACGTACCACGGACCCGCCGTCAACTACAGAGTTTCCTGGGTTTTGCCAACTTTTATCGGCAGTTCATCCCCTCGTTTGTGGCGGTAGCTCTCCCCCTGACAGACCTGCTCTGCACATGACAAACTGCAGTGAAGCCATGGCCCGGTCAGCCATTAGCGTGGTCCATGGCATGTCAGAAGGCCTTTGAGGGCCTTAAGGCCCTGTTTGCAAGGGAGCCGGTCTTGCTCCACCCAAATCCCGACATGCCATTTGTGGTACAAGCCGACGCCAATGACGTCGCGGTGGGGGCAGTGTTACTGCAAAAGAATAGCCAGGGGAAGTTACAGCCCTGTGCCTATACATCGCGGAAACTGACGGAGACCGCGAGGGGATGGGCCATTTGGGAGAAGGAGACGTTTGCTGTGTGGTGGGCATTATCCACGTGGTGACATCTACTAGAGGGGGCAAAGGAACCGTTTGAGGTCTGGACAGACCATAAGAACCTTGAGGCGTTGCAGTCGCCGAGGCGCTTGTCCCCCAAACATATCCGGTGGGCGCAGTACTTCCAACGCTTCCGTTTCCGGTTGAAGTACATACCAGGGGGAAAGAACTTTCTCGCTGATGCGCTATCGCGGATGCCTCAATATGATAGCAAGCGGAAGGAGGTAGTACAGGAGATCATGCCCCCCTATTGGCAAGCTGCAGCGCGGGCGGTCCTGCACAACCTGGTGGTCAACCTGGTCCAGGAGCTGCACAAGGCAGTCCAGAATGACCCCTGGTTACAGGAACATCCAGGTCTATTGACACAGAGGGATGGCCTAGCGTGGAAAGGCAACAAGCTGTACATCCCACAGGCTCTACGACAGGGGGTATTGCAACGGTGCCATGATGTGAAGCAAGCGGGACATTTTGGGTTTCTTACCCTACACCTGGTACGGCACCAGTTCTGGTGGCCGCAAATGAAAGTAGATGTAGAGGCCTACGTTCGGGGTTGCCATGTTTGTGCCACCACAAAGCACCGGACAGGGAAGCCTGTGGGGTTGTTGCAATCGGTAGCGGACCCGACCCGACCATGGGAGGACATCGCGATGGACTTTGTTGTGGAGTTACCGGAGAGTCGTGGTTACACCGTGATCTGGACTGTTATAGACCTCTTCTCCAAGCAGGCCCACTTTGTCCCATGTAAGGGGTTGCCGTCCACCTGAAAGCTGGCCAACCTCTTTATTGCACATGTGTATCGCTTGCATGGGGTACCCCGATGGATCATCTCGGATCGGGGGGTGCAATTTACGGCTCGTTTTTGGTGGGCATTTATCCGGTGCATCGGGTCGTCTCAGGGTCTCAATTCGGCATATCACCCCAGCACCAACGGAGCAGCGGAACGCGTGAACGCGATGGTGGAGCGTTACCTACGGAGCTACGTGTCGTATCAGCAGACGGACTGGGTTGACCTCCTGCCATTTGCAGAAGTGGCGTACAACAACGCGGTGCACAGTAGCACCGGGTTTGCCCCCTTTTGGGTGGTGCACGGCCCGGATTTTGTCCCAATCCCTGAGTACAACCAAGGGGACCCCTCGCCCTGCCATCCCCAGGATTGGATAACACACATTGGGGGGGGGTGGGGTAACGTAAAGAGGGCTTTGGTAAAAGCAGAGGAGAGCACAAAAGCACAGGCCAACAGGAAGCGAAGGCCCCAAAAGCCTCTTCGGGTGGGCGACCGGGTGTATCTGTCGACAAAATATCTACGGCTGAGGGTACCCTGCAAGAAGCTAGGTCCCAAGTACCTAGGGCCCTTCCGGGTCACACAGGTCATCAACCCGGTGACCGTACGGCTACAACTACCACGGTTCATGGGGAAGATACACCCGGTCTTCCACTGTAGCCTGTTGAAGCCGGTGGAGGGTGCCTCCTATAGGCCCAGGGGAGAGGTACCAGGGCCTGTCGAGGAGGACCAGTATGAGGTACAGGAGATTCTGGACTCTCGGGTCCGACGGGGACAATTACAGTACCTAGTGCGGTAGATGGGGTATCCTATCACGGAGGCGTCCTGGGTGGGGGAATTAGATGTCCATGCCCCCCGGTTGTTGCGGAGGTTCCATCGCCAGTGCCCCGGTAAGCTGGGTGGGGGGTCGGCTGACCAGTCCACAAGTAAGTGCTTACATGTTTCTCCTTGCCTTCCAGGTGGAGCCCTGGTAGAGGGAGCCGCCTGTCAAGCCCCGTGGGCTCGACAATCAAGGGAGGGGGGGACGGCATGCCTCTGAGAGCAGCTCCGCCGGTGAGCCCAGCACCGCCGACCAGCTGGGAGGCCTGTCGGCCCGTTTCCACCACCGCCGACCAGCTGGCAGCCTGGGACGGCCTCCGCACAGCCACAGCACCGTCAAACAGCTGGAAGGCCTACTGGCCCATCACCAATGCCACCGATCAGCTGGTGGACCAGGATGGCCTCCGCGGAGCCGGTAACCATCCGCGGCAGCCCGCAGTGTCGCTGGACGGCTGGGAAGCTTTCGGATGGCTACGGGTGGTGAGGAGACGGCACCAGAGCTGCACGGACCGGGGGGGTGCCCGGGGACAGAGACATACCGGGCACCAGCGCTGCACGGACCAGGGGAGTGTCTGGGGACAGAGACATACCAGGACAGAGATGGCTCCGACGCTCCGCTGGGCAACGCTGGCCAGCAGAGACAGGAAGGCAGGCCAGGGGGACCCGCCTGCCTTTAAGGACACACGCCGGATGCTGGCCTGCTGTGTGGGGGTGGGTGGAGCTGCAGAGGGGAAGGTATTTAACGCGACCCATCAAAATAAAGCATCTGTTGAAGCATTCCTGTGTGCCAGTCGCCTGTCCTTCTTCTGTCGGGCCTGAGGAGGCTAGGGGGTAAGGACTTTGACATTAGGTTTTTGGTAGGCTGGTCAATAGTTTCTTTTTGTGTGAAGACTGATGCAAAGAATGAGTTAAGCAGCTCTGCTTTCTCTCTACTGCCTGTTACTTCCTTGCCCTCTTCTCTCTTAAGTGGACCTACTGTTCCCTTGACTTTTTCCTTGTTATTTATATGTTGAAAGAAACTTTTTTTTATTATCTTTGACTTCTGTTGCAAGTCTTTGTTCATTCTGAGCCTTTGCTTTCCTGACTTCATCTTTGCAGATGCCTTAGTTATGTGCCTCTCTTTCCATTTTTTGTACTTCTCCTTTTTGTCTTTCAATTTATCAGAGAGATCTTTGTGCAGCCATGATGGTTTCTTCTTGGATTTCTTATTTTCCTTTTTCAGTGCTATTGTGCTGGACTGGGCTTTTATGATCATATTTTTCAGAGTTTCACACACTTCTTGAATTGTTTTCCCATTTAGGAGTTTCATCCATGCAATCTTTCCTAGGCTCTCTCTGAGTTTGTTAAAATCAGCTCTTTTAAAGTTTAAGACACTGGCTGGATTTTGTTCTATTGCTTGTGTTTGCATTATATTGAATTCCAATATGAAGTTGTCACTCTCACCCAAAGTTCTGGCAACCTCAACTCCCTCTATCACTTCTTCTCTATTAGTAAGAATTAGGTCCAGTATAGCTTTTCCTCTAGTTCCCTCCTTTTTGATCTCCCACTTGCTGCAGAGTTTGTCTCCCAGTTGATATCAGGGTAGTTAAAGTCTCCCATTACTACTGTGGTATATTTCCTACATACATTTGTTAGTTGTTTAGCAAAAAGTTCATCTATTTCTTCTGCTTGGTTGGGTGGCCTGTAGTATATGTCTATAGCAATGTCATTCTTTTCTCCTCTTATATTGACCCATATGGATTCTAGGAGGTTTCCATCCTTGGTTTTGTGGATTTCTGTAGAGATGTAGTGATTTTTTATATACAATGCAACTCCACCTCCTCTTTTGTTATGTCTGTTTCTTTTGAATAGTTTATATCCTTCCATCAGTACATTCCAGTCGTGACTTTTATCCCACTATGTTTCAGTAATGGCAACTATATCATATTTACTTCATCCATGGGCTCCTTGAAGTTGCTGTCCCCCTCCTGCATAGCCTCTTCAAAGTCTGAATTTTCATGGGAACTTGGTAGAGCAGGCAGTGAGGCAGTCTCAAAGGAATCTTCCCTCCCCACTTCTGAAATGGCTGGCGAGCCAGGTGGCCATGGTTGGAAAACAGGAACAGCGTTAAAACGTCCCTCACCTCCCGGAGAGTTCACCCTGGGTGTCATGGTGACATGGATGAAAGAAACCGGAGCTCCGGTTTCCTAGTCCGATTTCGCTTCGTCTGGAGACCCAGAGAGGTTGGAAAGTCACCCTGGAGAGGCAATGAGGAGGAAGGGAAACCTTTGGAGTTTGGAGCCAATGGCGGTTAGCCCAAATGGACCGAGGGAACTCTTTAAACAGGCGGGAGAAAGGCTGCCAGCAAATACGCAGACAGCCCAAGCCATAGACAGCCAGGGAAGAAGCGAAGAGCCGCGGCAGCACTGCCAAACAGCTGACTGTCAACAACGTGTGAGATCTGGGTGAGATTGTTCTTTATTTCTCTTCCCTATGGACTTTTAAAATATAAATCCCTGAATTGGATAATTTTTAAAAGTAAAAACCCCAGGAATACTTGGGAAGAAGAGAGTTAAAAGCGGTGAGAAATCTGAAATGGGGAACAAAATTAAGGAATATAAAAAATACGCAGAAAAGATTTGAGACTGATTGAAAAAAAGTAATAATTTTTTTTTGGCTAACTTTTTTGATTTGGGAAGATTTTTTTTCTTTGTTGTGAAAGAGCATTTTATTAAATAAAGTTTTATTCCTGGATAGAGACATTACAATTAATGAGGACATCTAGTGGTGAAGGAAGATACTACAATAATACAGAAAGAATCAGAAGAGTCATGACCTTGAAACAACACCTGTGCTAAACAAAGAACATTCTGTGACTTTACAAAAAAAAAAAAAGATTTTTTTTTAAATACATCTTTTAACTCTAGACATAACTATTATATAAACTATTTAGACACACAGGTGGTTTTTTTAAATATCTTTGAACTGACAGAAATATCTGGATTAGACTTATGCAGTTGGTTTTTTTTTTTAATGTTGGATTATAGCTTAAAGCAGTTGGTTCTTTTTTAAACTTGGATTATAGCCTAAAGCAGTTGGCTCTTTTTAAACTTGGATTATAGCCTAAAGCAGTTGGCTCCCTTTTAAACTTGGATTATAGCCTAAAGCAGTTGGCTTGTTTCTTTTTCTTCTCCCTGTGGATTTACAAACTTTATACTTCTCAGTTAAATTCTATCTCTTATTCTATTCTATTTCACATACATATTTTATAAATGAACATAACTTTAAGTTTTTTTTTAAACCATTTTACATTAGCCTAAATTATTTCTAATTATTTCTAAAGTAAACATATAATATAACTATTATATATATATATATATATATATATATAGGTCTTTGGTAATTCGGGTTTTCTCCCGCGTAAAATTGAAAGTGTCTTGGCAACGTTTCGACGAAGTCTCATTCGTCATCTTCAGGCTGGTGTCTCTTCGGCCTCGTGCTTCTAGAAGCAATGTGTGATCGCAGCTGTTTCTTCCTTTTAACTGCCAGTGGAGGTATGAACTGATTGGATGGGAGCTTGGCTGTGTTCTGATTGGGTGGAGGTGTGTTCTGATTGGTTAGGGGCTTGGCTGTGCTCTGATTGGATGGGGGGTTGGCTGTGCTCTGATTGGCGGGGTGTGTGCTCTGCTTGGGTGGGGGCCCTGTTGTGCTCAGATTAGTCTGAGTTGCAGGGGGATTTGAGATGGAGAGCTGCATTGCTGTTGTTTGGCTTCGCGTTCGTAGTCGTGCCACATCTTCAAGGTGGGTGTCAGTTTGCTTCACGTATGAAATGGAGGGGTTTAAAATGGCCAATGATGCAGCTGTGGTCTGGTTTCTGGTCCGCGGTCGTGCCTCATCATCGGTGCGGGTTTGAGTCTGCTTTTTGCGTGGATGTGTGGTGGTGACATCATGTGTGGTCTTCGTGAGTGTGGGTCCAGTGTTGCTCCTCGTGCTAGGGATTCGTCTGTCAATAAGGCTGGGTTTCCAAATGGCTGGTAGGCGGGAGGTATCATCTCGTTTATTCATGCTGTGTGGGCGTTTTTCTATCTCGATGGCTTCTCTGATTATTCTGTTGTTAAAGTGTTCAGTTTTGGCAATAATTCTGGTATTTTTAAAGTCAATTTTATGTCCTGTGGCTTTGAGGTGTTGGACCAGGGAGGAAGTTGGTTCCTCTTTTCTGACTGAGTTCTTGTGTTCTTCAACAAGAACGCCAGAAACAAACCTCTCCTCCCTCACAGCCACACATGAAACAAACAGTGCATAACATCTCAGATAGGATCCTCACCAAAGCCGAAACCAATGTCCTTTCCAAAGGATTCAACTTTGCAGTCGCTCCCAAACACATCCCCACAGAAACCATTATATGCGGAGTTGAAACCAGCCTGACCAAAATCAACCCCGATGACGCTAACAGAATCAGACTCGAAATCACCAACATCCTCTGCACCAGCAAACCCCCCAAAAGCAACTTACACAAAGAGGAACAGACAGCACTAATTAACCTGAAAGAAGACACCAGCATAATAATCCTACCAGCAGACAAGGGCAATGCCACGGTGGTTATGAACACATCTGACTACCAAACCAAATTAACCAACCTACTCCAGGACTCCACATACAAACCCCTAACCACAGATCCCACCACCTACCTGGAAAAAACCACTAGATCCAAAATAAAAGCCTCCCCCATCAGCGAAGAGATCCAGCAAAGAATCATTCCCAGAGAAAAATCATCCAGATGCCCTAAGCTCTATGGTCTCCCCAAGATACACAAAGAAGGAACCCCACTTAGACCCATAGTCAGCTCCATAGGCTCACCTCTACAAAACCTAGCCAAATTTCACGCCAAACAACTACAGCCCTATTCAGAATCCATCACCTCACACGTAAAAAATTCATTCCAATTCATAGAGATCATAAAGAAACAAACCTTACAGCCCAGCGACCTACTCGTGAGCTTTGATGTCATTTCCCTCTTCACCCAAGTGCCAATCCAAGAAGCCTTGACAGCTATCCAAAACAAATATAACCCCCCCAAGCACATCCTAGATCTGACCAACCATTGCCTATCCAACACATACTTCATCTATAACGGACACAAATACAAACAAATAGAAGGAGCACCCATGGGGTCACCCCTCTCACCTGTCATTGCAAACCTCTACATGGAACACTTTGAAACCCAAGCTCTAGAAAAATCTGATCATAAACCCAAACTCTGGCTCAGATACGTAGACGACACCTTCATAATCTGGCCACATGGGAAAGAAAAACTAGACAACTTCCTCACACACCTCAACAGCCTACACCCCAAAATATAGTTCACCATGGAAACAGAAGCCAACAAGCAACTTCCCTTCCTGGATGTCTTAGTCTACAAGAAATCCAATGGCTCCCTAGGACACACCATCTACCAGAAGAAAACACACACAAACCGCTATCTGCACGCACTCTCACACCACCACCCAGCACAGATCAACTCCGTAACCAAGACACTCATCTCGAGAACAAAACGCTTAGCTGACGAACAACACCTAAAAACCGAACTACACACTCTCACTAATGTACTAACATCCAACGGATTCCAAAGAAATAAGATTACCAACTTAATCCAAAAAGAAACCCCCACTAAAATCCAAGACATAGAACAAGAAAACGGCAAAGCCCTCCTCCCATACATAAAAGGCACCACAGACAAAATCAGCAAGATCCTCCACAAACACAACATCAAGACAGCATTCTGCACAACCGAAAAATATCTACCATCCTAAGAAACCCCAAAGACAAAATTGAGTTAGAAAATCAAGGAGTATATGAAATCCCATGCACCGCCTGCCCCACCACATACATCGGACAAACCAACAGAAGAATAAGCGCACGCATTGAAGAACACAAGAACTCAGTCAGAAAAGAGGAACCAACTTCCTCCCTGGTCCAACACCTCAAAGCCACAGGACATAAAATTGACTTTAAAAATACCAGAACTATTGCCAAAACTGAACACTTTAACAACAGAATAATCAGAGAAGCCATCGAGATAGAAAAACGCCCACGCAGCATGAATAAACGAGATGATACCTCCCGCCTACCAGCCATTTGGAAACCCAGCCTTATTGACAGACGAATCCCTAGCACAAGGAGCAACACTGGACCCACACTCACGAAGACCACACATGATGTCACCACCACACATCCACGCAAAAAGCAGACTCAAACCCGCACCGATGATGAGGCACGACCGCGGACCAGAAACCAGACCACAGCTGCATCATTGGCCATTTTAAACCCCTCCATTTCATACGTGAAGCAAACTGACACCCACCTTGAAGATGTGGCACGACCACGAACGCGAAGCCAAACAACAGCAATGCAGTTCTCCATCTCAAATCCCCCTTCAACTCAGACTAATCTGAGCACAACAGGGCCCCCACCCAAGCAGAGCACACACCCCGCCAATCAGAGCACAGCCAACCCCTCATCCAATCAGAGCACAGCCAAGCCCCTAACCAATCAGAACACACCTCCACCCAATCAGAACACAGCCAAGCTCCCATCCAATCAGTTCATACCTCCACTGGCAGTTAAAAGGAAGAAACAGCTGCCACACATTGCTTCTAGAAGCACGAGCCGAAGAGACACCAGCCTGAAGATGACGAATGAGACTTCGTCGAAACGTTGCCAAGACACTTTCAATTTTACGCGGGAGAAAACCCGAATTACCAAAGACCTACATACAAACACACCCGTGAAAACCTCAGAAAACAAATATATATATAATATATATATATATATATATATATATATATATATATTGTTTTCTGAGGTTTTCACGGGTGTTTGTATGTAGGTCTTTGGAATTCGGGTTTTCTCCCGTGTTAAAATGGAAGTGTCTTGGCGACGTTTCGACGAAGTCTCATTCGTCATCTTCAGGCTGGTGTCTCTTTGGCCTCGTGCTCCTAGAGCACGAGGCCAAAGAGACACCAGACTGAAGATGACGAATGAGACTTCGTCGAACGTCGCCAAGACACTTCCAATTTACACGGGAGAAAACCCGAATTACCAAGCCTATGGGTATATATATATATATATATATATATATATATATATATATATATATATATATATATATATTTCTCCACTATATTTCCTATACTCTATCAAACATTTTTATAAATCAGTCCAATCTTCAATCATTGCAAATAAAAATATCAGTAATATTTCACCAATCTCAATACAACTCCTTTAGTTTTAACTTTTCCAATTTTCCATAGTTGCCATTCCAGACCATAATCAAATCCATAATTCACATCAATATTAACTCAGACTAAAATCTTAAACCTTAGAAATCTCAAAAATATTAGCTCACTTGAAGTCTCTAAAAACCATTTTACCCGTCAAATAAAGTTTTAACACTCATATTTAAACCTAATTCTAGCTTTCTTTTTATGCCAAGCAGGTTTCCACAATAGGGCCTTTAGCTCCTCCCATCTTAATATTTGACTATACACATTTTCCCACAGTTGCGTCTGATCATAGTCTTCTTCTCTTTTTCCCAATATTGTCTGCACTATGTAATCAGTCTTAGTCAGTATGGTGATTATTCGTTGTTTGTATATATTGTCAGCATTTTTAATGTCTCGTAATTGAAAGTCCATTTCTGTTGTTTTTAAAGCTATAGATGTTTTAGTTGAATTCTGCCTTTGGTCCTCAGAAATCTCCATCATTTGTATATAAGGTGTAACATCTTCCTCTTCAGTAGGTTGTAGATATAAATCCTCCATCTCATTAAGTTGTAAATCTAGTTGTATGGCATGATCAGTTGAAGTTTGAAATTCAATTTTTAACTCTGAAACATCCTGTTTCCTTAGTGTCCTGAAATGCTCTCTTAATTCTTCTTTCGTTTCCAATTTTTTTTCTAATATGAGTCCATAGTTAAGCTGTGAATGAGATTCCATGGAATCTTTTCAGTGAATATAAATGGACTGAACTCCCCATCAAAAAGAAAAAGAATTTTCAAACAACTACAGAAATTAAACATTAATATAATTTGTCTGCAAGAGACACACATAAAAAAACATCATAAATTTTTGGAAAATTCAAATATTGGAAAACTTTATTACGCATCAGCTCAACAACAAAAAAAGAGGAGTAGCTATATATGTTAAAGAGACAATAGATTCTAAAATGATTTATGCAGATGAAGAAGAAAGATACTAATGGTAGAAATACTTTTAAATCAAAAACAGATACAATATCAAAATATATGCTTAATTGGGGATTTCAATGCAATAGTAGACGGGACATTAGATTATAAAAGTAGTAAATCAGAGAAACAAGGAAGAAAAAGATTACTTAAGACTTTTTTCAACGTGATAGAGGAAATTGGTGTACAAGATATTTGGAGAGAAATGAACCCAGGAAAATTACAATATACATTTTATTCTAATAGTCATAAATCTTGGTCTAAAATTGATATGATTTGGATGACGCCTGAATTAAGGGTTAATATGCAGGAAATTGAAATAGAATTAGGCACTTGGGCAGATAATAATCCTTTAAAAATGGTGTGGAAAGAAATGCAGAAAAAATTAAGATGGACTTTGAATCAATCTATATTAAAAGAGAAAGAATTTATAGAATTAGCAACAAAAGAAATGGAATTTTTCTTCAAAGAAAATAAAGAAGACACAACATTACAAAATGTATGGGATACAGCCAAAGCATATTTTCGAGGTGTAGCAATAACATACATGGCGAAAAAAAACAAAGAAAAGAGACAACAATGTCAGTTGTTAAGAGAAGAATTAAAAAAAATAGAATTAGAACTACAAATAAACCCACAAAAGAAAATATTGAAAAGACAAATGGAAATAATAAAACATAAATTTAATAGAATCAGAAAAATTGGCACAGCAAATCAAAAGGGCAAAGCAAAACTTTTTTGAAAATGCAAATAAACCAGGAAGATGGTTAGCTTATAAACTTAAAAAACAGAAGGAGAAAAAATTGATAAACAATTTAGTAGATGAAAAAGGCTGTTTACAATTTAAAAATGAAGCAATAAAAAAAGATAATTAAAGAATACTATGAGAAACTGTATGTTAAGGAAGAAACTCCATGGGAGAAAATGACTCAATATACGGAAGAAAATAATTTACCAAAAATTCCATAAAATTTCAAGATTATGTTAAATGAAAAAATAACAATGATGGAACTGACAGAGGCAATAAAAAGACAAAAAAATGAAAAAACACCGGGACCAGATGGACTCCCGGCAGAGTTTTATAAATGCTTACAAGATACATTAAGTTTACCATTGAAAGATGTATGTAATGAACTTTTATTGGAGGTAAAACTCCCAAATACATGGACAGAAGCAAATGTTACTGTAATGTATTGAGTTGAATTCTGAGAACTGTGATACTGAGAACTGTGAAAAAACGGTTAACAGGCCAGATGGCCAAAAGCCAGACTTCCTGTCTGCAGACTACTTATTATGCATTTGAGCGGGAGAATGCTGTGTTTCTATTGGCTGCCGCCTTTAGGCTGAATGTATAAATAGGGGTGGAGCAACGGTTGGTTAGGCTTCTGTTTAAACTAAATAAAGAGTGTTTGGTTTACACCTGCTGCCTCTTCAATGTCGCATCGAACAGCAAACATAACAGTGGTGACGAAGGTGGGATCATGCTGCCAAACCTCGAAGAGCTGAGTCACTTAGGGGGCAAGGCCAAGCAAGAACCGCCTTGGTTGGAACTACGTTCCCCCCCTCTCTCCTGCCAGCACGAAAACGCTGGAGGAGAGCGCTCCCAAGGATCCGCCCTGGGAGTCCCACAGAAGCCTGGGCAGCACAAGGCATTGAGAGGCCCGCGAAAAACTCACCATGGCCAAGATAGGAAAACTCTCCGAATTCGACATTGCTCATCCAGAAAGATGGAGCTCCTACGTCGCGAGAGTCGAAAACTACCTATGGGTCAACCAAGTCCGGGAAGACGGCTTGAAGGCCGCAATGCTGCTGTGCGTGTGCGGCCAGGTGACATTCGACATTGCCGAGAACTTAGTCGCGCCAGCTCCGCTCAAGTCCATCGTGTACTCAGAACTCAAGAAGATGCTCAAAGAACACTTTGAGCCCAAGTTGTCGGTAATTGCCTGGTGACACGCCTTCGAACGGCGAGACCAACACCCAGGCGAGTCTACCACCGATTTCATCGCCGCCCTTCGTCAAGTGGCCCGACTCTGTGAGTTCAAGGATCTCGAAGAGAGACTGAGGGACCGCTTAGTTTGTGGTTTGAGGAGCAGGGAGCTCCAACAGAAGATATTCACGAAAGAGACTATTTCCTTCCAAGATGCACTGAGGGAGATCACAGCCAAAGAAGCAGCCAGAGAGGCCGTCCACCAGGAGGAGGCCGAGAGGGTCGAAGACTCCAAATCGGACCACGAGGTCGATCGGTTACAGCAACCACTGGAAAGAAGGCCACCACGACCGTCTGACAAGGCAGTTCCCTTCTCTCGATGTGCCGGGTGTGGAGGCCGACACAAACGGGCGGAATGCCGGTTCCGCACAGCCACGTGCCAGGCGTGTGGCAAGCATGGCCACATCGCCACTGTCTGTAGGGGTCACAGGAGAGAAAGCCCACCAGAAGAGTTACCCTGGAAAGGTACCGGGGCCCCGGGGCAACACAGGGTGGGCTATTGCGCTAGTAGAAGAAGCGTGTTTAGAACAGGTGCCCATCGCCCACTCAAGGAGAAATTGCGGCTCAAAGTCAAGCTGCAAGGAGTGCCCTGTGACATGGAGCTTGACACGGGGTCAGCTTTATCAATAATTTCCCAAGGGACTCTCAAACAAATTTGCAGTCGCAGTGGCAAACGAGTTAAGCTCAAGCCATCGAATCTCGTGCTAACCGACTTCCAAAACTCCCGCATAGCAGTCAAGGGAGACGCCACACTAAGGGTGCAGTTTAGGGGTTTTGAGGGCCCCCTGGAAGTTGTAGTAGTTGAGGGCAACCACACCGGGACCAGATGGACTCCCGGCAGAGTTTTATAAATGCTTACAAGATACATTAAGTTTACCATTGAAAGATGTATGTAATGAACTTTTATTGGAGGTAAAACTCCCAAATACATGGACAGAAGCAAATGTTACTTTGATACCAAAAGAGGACTCAGACTTGACGCAGATAAAAAACTATAGACCAATATCACTATTAAATGTGGACTACAAAAACTTCACTTCAATAATAGCTGAGAGACTGAAAAGATTTTTGACTGAATTTATACATCCAGACCAAAACGGATTTCTGCCAAAGAGACAAATAAAAAATAATTTCAGAGTAATATTGGACATATTGGAATATTATGAACTGCATCCAGGGAAACAACTGGCGTTAGTATTTTTAGATGCCCAAAAGGCATTTGATGATGTTTTTTGGCAATTTATGATTCAACAACTAAAAACAATGGACTTTGGACAAAACTTTATAAATACGATTCAGACAATATATCAGAAACAAACAGCAAAAGTGATTGTAAATGAGGATTATACAGAGAATTTTGACATACAAAAAGGCACAAGACAAGGATGTCCACTGTCCCCACTGCTATTTATCTTAACTTTGGAAGTTTTAAATAGAAATATTAGGCAAGATCCAGAAATTAAAAGATTGAAAATAAAAGGTGAAACCTATAAATTGCAAGTGTAGCGGGGCTGTCTGAAAGTGTCTGCAGGAGCATGGCCAGGGAGAGAGATTGGGACAGCTGCTGCCGGCTGTCTGAAAGTGTCTGCAGGAGCCTGGCTGGGGAGAGAGAGATTGGGACAGCTGCTGCTGGTTTTGGGCGCGGCAGGCGTGGACAAGGGGAAAGACAGAAAAGGAAGGAAGGAAAGGAGAGTGGGGGTGGTGGCTGCTCGTCGGAAAGGCCAGGTGAAGACAAAGAGGGGTTGGAGGTTTTAAGCTGATCCCTTCTTGTGGAGGAGGAGGGAAAGGAGAGAGTGAGAGAGAGTGAGGGGGTGGAATTTTACTGCTTTCTTTCGCAAGGGGGATATCCCAAGCGGAGGCAAGAGACAGTGTGTGGAGAAAGAAAGTTGCTGGGGCTGTTAACCTCAGTTTTTAATAATAAAGGATAAGGGGGGAGGGGTTTGACACCGACGGGGCCTGAGACTGAAAGAAGCCACAGAAGAGGAAGAGAGGCTGCTGCTGCTGTGAAGACTGAAGGCCATCCGAACTGTGATTATTGCTGCTTGTGCAAGTTTTAGACATTGTGGGGAGTTGCCCTGGGGGGGCAAGCCATTACTGCAGCACGCTGACTGCTTTTGTTCGTGTTTTTACTGCTTCCTGGAGCCGGGGGTTTTCCCCTCCCCACTTGTTTCCAATGAGAAATCATTGACTATTGCTGCTATGACAGCCTGGGGCTGCTAGACACCACCACAGCATTGACTATTGGGACTAGGGGCTGGTCATCTTTGTTCATGGAAGTCCCTTCTTCTTCTTTTTTAAACAAGTTTTATTGTTTTTTTTAAATTTTACTTCAAAGTGCTTAGGAATCATCGTGGAGATAGGGTAATCAATCATCCAAAACAGAAAGAAAAAAGCATAATCATACATATATAATTCAGATTAATTCTTTAAAAGTTTCCTCTCTATTTCCCTCAATTAATATAACATAGTCGAATTAATACATTTCTAAATAGAATTTAGTCAATCCAAAAACAAATATCAATAATATTTCACCTATATCAGGCCAAATCCTGTTTTTAAGCTTAACTAACTTACAATTACCATGTTCCAATTTAGCCTTAAATAAACACATAATTTACACTTCGGGTATCCCAATTTCCCTTATTTCATAAAATAATAATTATTTCTAGAATATACATATTATTCCAACCATTTATTTTTATACTTCCCAACTATATTCTATTTCTTATTCTACTCTATTTCAAATATATATTTTATAAATCAATCCATATCTCTAAAAAGCCTTTTTAACTCATTACATAAAGATTAGATCCCATCAAAATAATTATACCTAAAAGAAAAAACATATTATTCCAGAAAAACCTTCTTATTTCATTTCACATCTATATTCTATTTCTTCTTCTATTAACTTCTTGTTTACAACCTTTTCCATATTACAATTCCAAATCATAATCAAATCAATAATTTTCATCTCAGTAGTATTAACTCAGTCGAAGTCTCTAAAAGCCTTTTTAACCCATCAGGTAAAATTTTAACTCTAATTTTTAAATCTAATTCTAGCTTTCTTTTTGTGCCAAGCAGGTTTCCATAAAAGAGCCTCTAATTCATCAAATCTCAATATTTGATTATACATATTTCTCAACAGTTCAGTCTGATCATCTTTCTTTTCTCTTTTTTCCAGTATTGTCTGCGCTGTATAGTCAATTTTGTTCAATGTGGTAGTTATTCGTTGATTATCCGTGTTGTCACAGTTCTTAATGCCTCGTATTTGCAAATCAGTTCCTATTGCTTTTGGGATTGTAGATGTTTTAATTGAAATCCGTCTTTGGTCGTCGAAGTTCTCAATGACTTGTATATGGGATTGTATGATATCTTCCTCTCTGTTGATTTGTTCCTCCTCTATTATTGTTTGGGTTGTAGGGTAATCAGTTGAAATCTGGAAATCAGTTTGAAGTTTTGTAATAAAAGCATTTATTCTAGCATTCACTTGCTCAGTAAATTCGTAAATTCTTCCCAGCATCAGTTTACAAATATATTGTGGATGAAGTTCCTCCACTTCATTAAATTGTATATGTCATTGCATACAAGCCACTTTGGAGTTAATCTGTTGTTCCTCTATTGTTCCTTGGTCTATCAGTTGATCAGTCAAAATTTGAGGTTCAATTTTTAGTTCTGGAGCATCATCTTTAATGTTCATTCTAAAAATCCTTTGTTCTTTAAGTTCCAATTTTTTTTCTAGTATAAGTCCATAGCCAAGCTGTGGATAGAACTCCATTTCAGTAGTAAGATAATCTTTTAGTTTTTTGGTGGAGATCAGCTTAAAAGGTAAATACAGCAATAAAGGTCTATAATAGGGATATTATAAAATATAATATCCAAACAAAAGAAAAAAAGCAAAAAAGTCAAAAAAGAAAAAAAACAGAAAAAAGAAAACCCAAGTCAATACTAAAAAAAGATATTCAAATTGTAATCCAATTTATAGTATGTTTGCAAAAAAAAAAGGATAATAATAAAAAAGAAAGTGCCTTGAAAATCAATTCTTCATAAGAATGTTTGTAATCCAAAAAAAAGAAAGAATCCAATCATATATCTGGGATATGTAGTCTGTACTTTAAAGCCACGTTAAAATAATGGGAGAGAGAGAAAAAAAACCCCTTCTTTCAGCTGGTTTCAAAGTCAGATAGGAATGTCTGGGCGTACAGCCAAGTGTCTGGGCATCGAGCCAAGTTGTTAATCTGAATAAACACCCGACAAAGGAAAGAGAAAGTTCTCGGAGTCTACGAGCTACAATGTTGCAAGCTTAGAGAACAAAGAAGTCAGCCCAGATTGAAGGAAAAAAAGTTTTAAAATAGACAATACAGTTAGAATAGCTTTTCTAAACGTAGAAAAATATCTTTGAAGAAATAAGCTTCCCAAATTTCTGTTGGAATTTAAACAATTTTGTCATTTTTTTTAAGAGATTCATTTTCAAAATATAAAATAGCTTAAACCGCCGCTTATATACAGGAGGGGGGGAGAGGAAACAAAAACACTCCACCCCCTCCCTAAAGGCTTCCGCTTAAGCTAAAGACAGGCAGGCAGAGAAGAAATCTCCATCTTCACAGGAAGGATTTTTTCAGGATCCCCGAAGTCCAGCAACAAAAGTAGTCAATAACAATTAATTATTTTTCTCAGAGCTCGTTTTCCCAAGTATCCGAACGCCGCTCTCTTAAAGTAGGGAAATAATTCCAGGGGCTTTTCACAGGGAGGTAGTTAGGGTGCAGAGAGGGAAGGAAAGGTCTCACCCGGATCTTCCATGGTGGTTCTTTTTGCTTAGCTGTTCTTGTGACTTTCGGCTGGAGCATGTTAATGGCCGATCTTTTCCCTGTCGGCCCAAAGGAGCTGTCTCAGACCGCGGAGGGTGCTGCCACTCCCTCCGCAGTCGATGAGTGTCCTCCTCAGCGGTGGTCGCCCCTCCAGGGCGACTTTCGACCCTGTCCAGGGTCTACCGGCGGAGGGAAACCGGCCGGCGAAGAGCAAAGACTCTTCGCACGACCGCAAGCGCTGCAAACTGGAACCGGAAGTCCTGGAACTCCCTTCGTGACGACAAGAGCCTGCTGCCTTCTCACTTCGCGTGAGCCTCTGCTAGAAGAGACACTTTACTAACACCTAGAGAGCACAGCTGCAGAGCTCGACGGAGGGGAACAGGGCTGGGAGGGCCTGGGCTTTGGCGGCCTCCAAGGGGGTAACGCTACACGTGGGATGCTCGTCTGGGATTCCCTGCCTGGCCCCTCCCCTTAGTAAGGAAGGGTTAGTCTCGTGTAGGGATATGAGCCAGGAGAACAAAATGGACTCTAATGGGGCTACCAGGTGGAGTGAAGAGCAGAATAGTGAAGTAAGGACAAGCGTGGTAATCGATGTTCCTGGTGATGTTTGGTCAGAGGAGCGAATTTTACAGGGTTTTGTCCCGGACCAGAGGGTATATGTGATAGATACGAGGGTGGATCGGGATTTCCCCCATTTTTATGTACTGTTGGAATGGAAAAAGAGCATTCCGGAGTGCTTTCAGGTTAAAAGTTTGCAACTGGCAGAAGATGTCAGAGTGGGGGTGATTCTTCCTATTGCATGGAGCACACCTTTGACCAAACCACTAGGCCAGAAGAAAGAGAAGTGCGTTTCCCCACCTGCAGGGATAGCTGAAGTGGGGTTCACACAGGCGGGGGGAAGTTTGACTTCTGTCCAAAACCTGATGGGGGGTTATTGCATAGGGGCTGGATATAGGAAATTACGTACTTTTTCGCGGATGCAACTGGTGCCAGAAGGGGAAGAGTAGTATGAAGCTTGGATGGAACAGGCAATACAGGCAGTTGAGGAATGGGATATACCGGACACCCAGAAAAGACAACGGGTTAGAGAGAGTTTAAAGGGCCCTGCTGCAGAAGCCATTAGAAGTTTAACATTGAGTCGGGGACAGTTTACCGTACGTGACTATCTCTCTTTGTTGCATGATGAGTTCGGGTCTGCTGAGACGGTCTCTAGTTTACTGTTCTGGTTGGAACATATGTACCAGAAGAGGGGTGAGAAGCTGTCCGAATATATAAGGCACCTGAATAGATTATTATATCAGGTAGTGGAGAAGGGGGGATTGGATCCAGCTGGGGTGGAACAGGCCAGGATAGAACAACTCTCCCGAGGTGCTTTGGCTTCAGACCCTGTCTGGAGCCAAATAAAGGTTGAAGCTGGAGGGAACGCTTGGGGGTATCACGAGCTTATAAGGAGAGTGCGGGCAACCGAGGTAGTGGAGGAGGCTAAGGAGGTGACAGCCGAGTTGCCGGTAGGACAGCCCTTAGGCCCAGGAGTGAGAAAGGCCAGGGAGGAGGATGACCGGATAACAGCGATGCAAACCCAGATACTGGAGTTAACCAAGATAATAGCCTCCTGGACAGCAGTGGGTGGCCCACCCCTTAATGGAGGCCGGGTTGGGACAACTGATGGGAGGATGGGCCTGCCCGCCTGGGATAATAATCCAACAAGACCAGTGGTCTGTTACAATTGTGGGGGTGTGGGGCATTATAAGCGTGCGTGTCCAAAACCGTACAGAAGACCAGGGAACCCAGTGCAGTTGGGAAACTGTCAAGGGCCCCAGTGAAGGAGCTAGCTGGGTGCCCGGTGATATCAGTCAGCCCCGACAAGAGAGGGTTCCCTTGGAAACCCTCATCAAAAATGGGAGTGATGGGAGTACCCCCTTCGATAAGAGATCCCCGTCCCCTTGAATTGACAGAGGCCAAAGCCACGGCTCCCCAGCAACAGGAGAACCAGGTGTGGGCTGGTGAACCAGACACTGGGTTTTCCAATACTGGGGCTCCTCAGCAGCTGGTGGGCCCCTCTCCAGTGGTGTCAGTGCAGGTGGAAGGTATTTATACTAAGGCCCTTTTGGATTCAGGTGCGCAGGTTATGTTATTATATAGGGATTTTTATGATAAGTATTTGACATATATGCCCATACAGGAATTGGGTGATTTGAAGATCTGTGGTATTGGGACCGAAAAATTTCCCTATGATGGATATTTACCTATACAGCTAACATTTGGGCCTTCTGTTGCTGGATATACGGAGACCTTTGATACTCTGGCTATTGTGTGCACTCGCCCCCCGGGAGTTATTCAGGGTTCATTGATTGTGGGGACTAACACCAGTTTAGTTAGGCGGTTACTCACCCCAGTCATTCCCTTAGGGAATGACCCGATAGTGAGGGATGTTCATCCTGCACTGCAGACAGTATGTCAGGGTTTGGTGCGGGAGCAGCAGGCCCCTGCAGAGGGAGTGGGGCGCTTATGGAAATTGGATAGGAAAAAGAGGATAATACAACCAGGGGAAGTGGTGTGCCTGAGGGCCTCCGTTAAGTTAGATTGGGAGCAGCCTGGGCCGTATCTCATTCTTGAACCTGGCCCAAAGGGACAGAATGGTGGAGTGGAATTAATTCCAGAGGTAATCTCCACGCAGGTTTTACAACAAGAAAAAGGGCGGATCTCGGTTGGGGTTCAGAATATCATGGGCCTCCCTGTACGGTTGAGGGATCGGATGTTGTTGGGGCAGGTGAGCCCAGCTACTCCGATTGAGTCTCTGGATGGTAAGGGAGAGACGGAGGGGGAGGTTTTGATGGATTAGTTTTATCCCAAGAACACCCAGCTTTCTCTTGAGTGGAGAGAGAGAGCGAGAGACCAGCTTTGGAAGTGGAGACATTTATTCTCGAGAGACGATTTTGATGTGGGCTGTGCTAGGAGTGCCCAACATGAAATCCGACTGAGGGAGGATAAACCCTTTAGGGAGAGATCTCGGCGGATCCCCTTAAGCGACCTAGATGATCTTAGGGAGCATCTAGCAGAGCTGAAAAGGACTGGGGTCATTAGGGAATCCCGAAGTCCTTATGCTTCCCCCATAGTGGTGGTCCGGAAGAAGAACGGGACCCTAAGGATGTGTATAGATTATCGCACTCTTAACCGGAAGACCATCCCTGACCAGTATACAACTCCTCGGATAGAGGATGCTTTGCAGTGTTTGTCAGGGGCGAAGTGGTTTAGTGTGCTGGATTTAAGGAGTGGTTATCATCAGATCCCTATGCATCCAGAGGATAGGGAGAAAACCGCGTTCATCTGCCCACTGGGGTTTTATGAATTTAATCAAATGCCACAGGGGCTATCAGGGGCCCCAGCGACTTTTCAAAGGCTCATGGAACGGACAGTGGGGGACATGAACCTGATAGAGGTGTTGGTCTATTTAGATAATATTATTGTTTTGGGTGAGATACTTGAGCAGCACGAGGAGCATTTAGAGAAGGTATTGACAAGGCTCCAGGAGGAAGGGCTGAAATTGTCGTTAGAGAAATGCCAATTTTACCAGCCATCTGTCACTTATTTAGGTCATGTCGTCTCGGCTGAGGGGGTGGCAACAGACCCCGCTAAGCTTGAGGCAGTGGTTTCTTGGCCCAGGCCCCAGAGTGTAGCCGAATTGCCATCGTTTCTGGGATTTTGTTCATACTATCGGAGGTTTGTGGAAGGGTTTGCGAAGATAGCTCGCCCGCTCAATGAGCTGTTGAAGAATGAGGAAGTAGAGGATGCAGTGGGTTGTTCGAATCCGACCCATAAAACCGGGGGACCCAGGAAGTCTCGGGAATCTATTCAGGCAGAATGGACTGAGCGCTGTGAGCAGGCTTTTGATCAGTTGAAGTGGAGGCTTACGAACACCCCAGTCCTAGCTTATGCTGACCCCAATCGGCCGTACAAGTTACATGTGGATGCTAGTTGGGATGGCCTTGGGGGGGTGTTATATCAGGAGCATGATCAACATTTGAAGCCCATTGCATATATCAGCAGGGGCTTAACCCCCGGGGAAAAGAACTATCCCACTCATAAGCTGGAATTCTTGGCACTCAAGTGGGCGGTTGTGGATAAATTGAAGGATTATTTGTATGGGGTAGAGTTTGAGGTTAAAACGGATAATAATCCACTTACGTATTTGCTCACAACCGCTAAACTTGATGCCATGGGGCATCGATGGCTAGCTGCCCTTTCTGGGTTTAGGCTTAGTTTGAGATATCACCCGGGCGTGGGGAACATCGACGCAGATGCTTTGTCAAGGAGGCCCCAGGATTCAGGGACAGGCATTAGAGAGTGGGTACAATTGCCCCCCTGATGGTATTCAAGCACTGTATCGAGGGGTTGAGCACCGAGCTAGGGGAGCAACTGGGGCTGAATCGGTGGGGGTTACCACTGCAGGCGTCCCCAAATTATATTGTAATCCCATTCAGATCAGGGGGGAGGGTAGGTTTGCCCTGACTAAGAAAGATCTGTGGAGGGACCAGGTGGAAGATCCCCTCTGTGGCCTGGTCGGAAGAGCTTTGAGAAGTGGTCAGCGGGAGTTTCTACTTGCCGATTTGCCGAGAGGAGCCCGAGTGCTGTACAATGAGTGGGATCGCTTACAGCTTCGTGATGGAGTGGTTTATCGGAGGGGCCCTTCAGATGGGCTTGAAGAAAGGTGGCAACTTTTGCTTCCAGAGAAACACAGAGAAGCAGTGCTGACTGCGCTTCATGATGAGCACGGGCGTTTGGGGCCAGGAAAAGACTTTTAAGTTAGTAGTGGATCGATTCTACTGGCCCTGCATGAAGAAGGAAGTCGGAGACTATTGTAGATTTTGTCTGCATTGCATTCAGAGGAAAACCCTACCGTCAAGAACTGTGCCAATGGGCCATTTGCAAAGTTATGGGCCCTTGGACTTGGTTTGCATTGATTTTCTTTGCCTGGAACCGGATGCAAGCGGACAAGGAAACGTGTTGGTCGTGACTGATCATTTTACCCGTTATGCTCAGGCCTTCCCGACAAGAGATCAGCACGCTGTTATGGTAGCCAAAGTATTGGTGGAGAAGTTTTTTGTACATTATGGGCTGCCTCAGCGCATACATTCTGACCAAGGGAGGGACTTTGAAAGCAGGCTTGTTAAGCAACTACTGGGCTTGCTGGGCATTCAGAAGTCCCGTACCACCTCGTATCACCCACAAAGAGATCTGCAGCCTGAGAGATTTAATCGTACTCTTTTGGACATGTTGGGGACACTTACTGAAGAACAGAAACAACACTGGACGCAACATATCTCTACCGTCGTGCATGCTTATAATAGCACGAGGAATGATGCCACCGGGTATTCCCTGTATCGGTTGATGTTTGGTAGGGAAGCCCGCCTGCCGGTAGACATAGCCTTTGGTACCTCAATGGATGAGACCTCCTTTAGGTCACATCGTAATTATGTGGATAGGTTGAGGAAGAGTTTGAAGGGGGCTTATGAAAAGGCTGCAGAGGCCGCAGGGGTTCGGGAATGGCGGAATAAGAGAAATTACGATCTGAAAGTAAGAGTCCAGGATTTGCAGTCTGGGGATCGTGTGTTATTAAGAAATTTGGGCCCCTCTGGGAAGCACAAACTGGCAGATCGGTGGGGTTCCCAGATGTATGTTGTTATTGAGAAGCTGCCAGGACTACCGGTGTATCGGATACGACCAGAGGGAAGCTCAGGGCCTTTGAAAGTGTGGCATCGGAACCATTTATTGCCCTTGAACGAGGTAGTACGAGCTACCCAGCCAGTCCCTGTAGATGAGCCCCCTGTAGTGGGAAGGGGATTAGGAACTAGGGCGAAACCCGTCTTGTCCGTAGGAAGGGAAACGGAAGACTCTGAAGAAGAAGAGAGTTGTATAGGTTGGTTGTGGTCATCAGGGGATATTGGGACCATACCCCCCACTGTGGGTAGCGAGGTGGAATTAGAACAGTCTGGGCCTGATGTTTTGGAACCCATGCCTAGAGCTTGTGAACGGGAGGGGACTCCCCAGAGAGTTGAGGCAGGGGATCAGCCTGGGGGATTGTCGGGACAGGAGGGACTGGTGACCCCAGAGATCACAGAGCTAGGGGAGTGATTAGAGGTGAATCAGGCTACTTCACATGGTCTGCGATCATCAGCATTAGAGGAGGAGTTGCCAGCCCCGGGTACCTCCGGGGGTGGGGAGTTACTAGGGCACGGTGCCCATGATACTGCTGAGCCTAAAGTGCAGAGACCGAGGCGGGTGATACACCCGGTGAAGAGACTAACATATGATGCCCCAGGCCATAGCATAGAGAGAGAGTGACGTTCGCTCCCTGGATAATACAGATGCCTAGCAGAAAGTTCCCTATTCTTTGGGGGACCAAAGAAACTGCTTAGGTGGGGAGAGTGTGTAACGGGGCTGTCTGAAAGTGTCTGCAGGAGCATGGCCAGGGAGAGAGATTGGGACAGCTGCTGCCGGCTGTCTGAAAGTGTCTGCAGGAGCCTGGCTGGGGAGAGAGAGATTGGGACAGCTGCTGCTGGTTTTGGGCGCGGCAGGCGTGGACAAGGGGAAAGACAGAAAAGGAAGGAAGGAAAGGAGAGTGGGGGTGGTGGCTGCTCGTCGGAAAGGCCAGGTGAAGACAAAGAGGGGTTGGAGGTTTTAAGCTGATCCCTTCTTGTGGAGGAGGAGGGAAAGGAGAGAGTGAGAGAGAGTGAGGGGGTGGAATTTTACTGCTTTCTTTCGCAAGGGGGATATCCCAAGCGGAGGCAAGAGACAGTGTGTGGAGAAAGAAAGTTGCTGGGGCTGTTAACCTCAGTTTTTAATAATAAAGGATAAGGGGGGAGGGGTTTGACACCGACGGGGCCTGAGACTGAAAGAAGCCACAGAAGAGGAAGAGAGGCTGCTGCTGCTGTGAAGACTGAAGGCCATCCGAACTGTGATTATTGCTGCTTGTGCAAGTTTTAGACATTGTGGGGAGTTGCCCTGGGGGGGCAAGCCATTACTGCAGCACGCTGACTGCTTTTGTTCGTGTTTTTACTGCTTCCTGGAGCCGGGGGTTTTCCCCTCCCCACTTGTTTCCAATGAGAAATCATTGACTATTGCTGCTATGACAGCCTGGGGCTGCTAGACACCACCACAGCATTGACTATTGGGACTAGGGGCTGGTCATCTTTGTTCCTGGAAGTCCCTTCTTGATGACAAGAGCCTGCTGCCTTCTCACTTCGCATGAGCCTCTGCTAGAAGAGACACTTTACTAACACCTAGAGAGCACAGCTGCAGAGCTCGACGGAGGGGAACGGGGCTGGGAGGGCCTGGGCTTTGGTGGCCTCTGAGGGGGTAATGCTACACAAGTATTTGCAGATGATTTGGTATTCATTCTAGAGGAACCTTTAGAGTCGATTCCTAAACTGTTGGAAAAGATAGAACAATTTGGAGAGATAGCAGGACTAAAGATAAATAGAAAAAAAACCAAAGTGATAGTTAAAAATTTTACACATAAACAAAAAAAAGCAACTATCAGAAAAAATAGAATTGGAAATAGTCAAAAAGGTCAAATACTTGGGAATATATCTGACAGCAAGATGTTCAACAATAAAAGAAGAAAACTATATTAAATTGTTAAATCAAATAAAGTGTCATGGTTCCGATAGATGAAACCAATTAAAAGAACTTCAAGGCAAGGATTTCTTCTTTAAAGAACATTTTATTCAGGAAACAAAGTATCGGCACTTACATAGTTGAACCCAAGACTAAAGTTCCCTCCCCCTGATACAAAGTAACAAGTTGCAATTCCCACCCCAGAAAGGCCGTCATAAATCACATTCACCAATTAATCTAAAATCCTCCCCACTTTACAGCTCGCCAAAACTTTATCTAGAATTGACCTTGAAGCTCACCCAGCTGCAATTGTTTAGGCTAACTTAAAAAGCTCAAGCATTCCTCCCATCCCCCCTTCTACATCTGAGAATCCCAAGCAACAGAAAAAGCACAAGTAAAGTAAAAGGTAAAATGGCTGCAATTTCTTAATTGTCACAGCGTTGACATCAAGCTTGATTTGGAAAAATGGAAAAATCTGCAACTGTCGATGTTAGGAAGAATTGCTACGGTGAAAATGAATATATTACCAAAAATACTATTTTCGTTCCAAACGATACCTATAAAACTGGAGAGAATAATTCTTTGAAGATTTAAACTCTCTAATTCAAAAATTTATCTGGCAAGGAAAGAAAGCTAGAATTAAATTGAAAATGTTACAAGAAGCCAAGGGAAATGGAGGTTTTGGCTTGCCAGAATGGGTTTTATATTATCAAGCGTCAGTGCGAACATGGATAAAAGAATGGATAAATCTTAGAAATAAAAGATTGCTGTACTTGGAGGGACATGACCTACAACTTGGTTGGCATGCTTTTTTATGGTATGGAAAAAATAAAATACATAAATACTTCCAAAACCACTATATTAGAAATAACACTATTATTAACATGGGGGAAAATAAAATGTAAAATCTATTTGAAAATTCCAGGATGGCTTTCAACAATGGAAGCATTTGTACATCCAAATCTAGTCATTCTCGATAAAATATGGACATACAAAGATATTCTAAATTCTGAAGGGAACTTAAAATCCAGGCAAGAGATGGAAAATCAGGGCATCGATTTAACATGGTGGTCACATTTACAAAAGCAAGTCAGATATGACAAAGATATTAAACAGTATGGATTTTATAAAGAGCAGACTATGTTTGATCAGACATTACTAACTTCCGATGAAAAGTTAATTTAAAAAATGTACAATTTCTTATTAAATCTGAAAATGGAAGATGAACAAGTAAAAGAGACAATGATAGTATGGGCAAAGAATTTTGGATATAATATAGACTTAGAGAAGTGGCAAAGTTTGTGGGAAAGAAACTATAAATTGACAATGTCAGCTTCATATAAAGAAAACTTATATAAAATGTTCTATAGATGGCACTTGCCACCAAGATTAGCAAAAATGTTTAAAAATATGTCAGAGAAATGTTGGAAATGTAAACACAAACGAGGTACTTATTATCATATGTGGTGGACATGTGTTAAAGCAAGGAGATATTGGACAATAATCCACACTTGGTTAGAAAAAATGTTAGAGAAACACATAGACTATAAACCTGAATTTTTTTTACTAGGTAGAATGCCAGAAAAACTTGATAAGCAAAGTACATATTTGATTCTACATGTGATAACAGCGGCAAGAATTATATTTGCACAATATTGGAAGAACGAAGAAATACCACCAGAAGAAGAAATAATTAAAAAAATACTAGACTGTGTGGAAATGGACAGACTTACTTTAAGGTTGAAAGAAAAAGAAGAAACAGAATATTTTCAAACTTGGGACCTATTTTATCAATGGTTAGAGAAAAGATTTAGGGATTAGGAATTTAATTTGTATTAGTGAATAAGATACTCAGACAACACGTTTTTGTTGAATGATTACTATTGAATTCTGTTAAAAAAATAAATAAATCTTTATTAAAAAAAAAAAACGTCCCTCGCCTCCCATGCCCAGAAGTTGAAGGCCAGAAGTGCCCATTGTAAGCAACCACCCTGCCTCCTCCAGGATCAACCCACAAAGGCTGGTTAACTCCTTCAGCAATGGATTCCTTGGGTGGTGTGGGGCGGGGGGCTGGCAGTGTGGAGGGTCATTGTTTCTCAGGGAAGCATAGGTGAAATTGCTGAACCAAATCAGGGGTATGAATGTACCATGCATTCTCCCATGAGCGTTCAGATTCAGGGTAGCCTTTCCAGTGGATCAGATACTGAATCTCTCTAGACTGGGTGCACCTTCATGGAGGGAGGCAATTGCAGATGAAAGGCAACAGGATTGATCCGTCAGAGAACCTTGAAAAGTTCCACAAATTTAGTGCCCAGCTTCTTCTATGGTCTTGAGGATGCTGAAATCTTGGTAGAGAGTCAGACCTTGTCTCCTACTATCGGTGGCCCTTCCTATTGGTGGGCATCTGCAGGTTTCTTGTAAGACTGTTTAGCTTGGTCTAACTTGTTTCATTGGGGCCTGGGCAGCAATCAATCAATAGAGCTGGAAGGGACCTTGGAGGTCTTCTAGTCCAGCCCCCTGCTCAAGCAGGAGACCCTATGTCATTTCAGACTGGTGGCTGTCCATTCTTTTCTTAAAATCCTGCAGTGATGAAGCACCTACAATTTCTGAAGGAAGCTGTTCCACTGGTTAATTGTTCTCAGGATTAAGTCCTGAAGTACAGTGAGGGGAAAAATTAGTTGATCCCCTGCTGATTTTGTACGTTTGCCCACTGACAAATGATAGGTTTATTTTAACAGTGAGTGACAGAATAACAACAAAAAAATCCAGAAAAACGCATTTCAAAAAAGTTATAAATTGATTTGCATTTTAATGAGTGAAATAAGTATTTGACCCCTTCACAAAACATGACTTAGTACTTGGTGGCAAAACCCTTGTTGGCAATCACAGAGGTCAGACGTTTCTTGTAGTTGGCCCCAAGGTTTGCACACATCTCAGGAGGGATTTTGTCCCACTCCTCTTTGCAGATCCTCTCCAAGTCATTAAGGTTTCGAGGGTGACGTTTGGCAGCTCGAACCTTCAGCTCCCTCCACAGATTTTCTATGGGATTAAGGTCTGGAGACTGGCTAGGCCACTCCAGGACCTTAATGTGCTTCTTCTTGAGCCACTCCTTTGTTGCCTTGGCCATGTGTTTTGGGTCATTGCCATGCTGGAATAACCATCCAGGACCCATTTTCGTTTGTAACAAATTTTATTAGTTTTCCAATTTTAACATCCAAGTATTTAGAAAGCAACGTGGTGACTGGGTAATCAATAATTCAATAATAGCATTTTTAGTACATATCTCAGGTTACATTGTCAAAAATTCCTTCTCTATTTCCCATTAACATTTGATATAACATAGTTAAACTAGTAAATTTCTAGCCATAGCAAGCACAATTAAAGCATTTATCAATCTATCTTTTGTTTATATATATCCATATCCTGTTTTTAAGTTTTACCTAATTCTTAATTTCTAATTACAGTATTCCAATTTTAACCTTTAACATCCATAGTATTCAAATTTCTGGTAACCCAAATTTCCTTTATTTCACTACACAAAAGTTATGATATCTAAAATACACATATTACTTACTTAAATATATTTTATTTTTATTTCATAGACATTTTCTAATTCTCATCCTGATACATCACAGCTTACTAATAGAGTAACCTTTATTGTCTCAAATCCATCCATCATCTATATTTTCTGGGCTAAGGGTATTTCCTGATATTTAATTTCCATTTCCCTTATAAATCTGTACCCTAATTATTAAGTCAATTAATCCAACAACATTTGAATCTAATAGTCATATTTTCCTTCATCTCCAAGTCTCCCTTTAGCCCATTAGTCGAGACTTTAGGATCTGTCTTAGTAGGTCAGAAGGCCCCATTTTTTAAACCTAACTCTAGCTTTCTTTTTCTGCCAACCAGGTTTCCATACCCATATCTTTAAATTATCAAATAGGTATCCTTTCATTCTGGTATATGTTACTTGAATCAAAGGAGACCGTCTAGTCATCAACTTTTCAAAAGAACTGGTCCATTTATAATCATTAAGTTGTTGCCCTGGTAATTCAAGTCTCGATGTTTGTTCTAGTGTCTTTATGGTCTGGTCTTCGTCTTCCTCAGGTTTCTTCTGGTTTAGGTAAAAGGTCATGTCCAATTTTATAGTTATTGATTGATTAACTAGGTTTTCAATGTGCTGTCCTCATTGATCTTTAGCATCCTCTGTTTTGGTATTACTTTGTTCCACTTCTGTTACTTTTTGAGTTGTAGGTTCTTTGGTTGCAATCAGGATTTGATTGTCAGAATTTTCAATATATTGTTGTTGTTCCTTAGAGTCCTCTGCCTTAATATTGATTTCTCCCGCTTCTGTTGTTTTCTGGGTTGTAAATTCTTTAGTTGGAGTCTGGATTTCAGTTTGTAGGTTCAAGCTGGCGCCTTTGTCTTTCAGTCTGGATTTAATTATCTCAGTAGCTTCAAGGATTTTTTCAAGTATAAGTTTATAGTCAAGGAAAGTTTGTTGCTGGTCCCCCTCCATTTCTGAAATATTTGTAGATAGTCCTTTAGTGGAGGCTAATTTTTTAAGCAAGAGTCAGTGAATGTTCACCTCCACAGTTCTTAAGAGCCAGTTTCAGCTCCCAGCTGCAGCTTTTTATCTTTAGATAGTACCAGTGCTTTTTTTGTAAAAAAAAAAGGTGCCGGAACTCACACATCTCATACAACCCACTTTGCCTACCCTACAAGGTTCCATCCAAAAAAGGTGCCGGAACTCCGTTCTGAGCGTTCTATGAGAAAAAAAGCCCTGGATAGTACCAAGGCCAGATCTAGTTTGTAAACAGATCTCTTTGCCAGGGATATTCACTTGCTATACCAGGCCTCACCACAAGATGTCCCAGGTGGCCTTTAGAATCCTTTTCAAACAGGCTAGACTTTTATCCAGTTTTTTTCCCCCAAGTAGTTAAAATAGCCAGCATTTGTACATCCAAATCTAGTCAGTCTCGATAAAATATGGACATACAAAGATATTCTAAATTCTGAAGGGAACTTAAAATCCAGGCAAGAGATGGAAAATCAGGGCATTGATTTAACATGGTGGTCACATTTACAAATGCAAGTGAGATATGATAAAGATATTAAACAGTATGGATTTTACAAAGAGCAGACCATGTTTGACCAGACATTACTAACTTCCGATGAAAAGTTAATTTAAAAAATGTACAATTTCTTATTAAATCTGAAAATGGAAGATGAACAAATAAAAGAAACAATGATAGTATGGGCAAAGAATTTTGGATATAATATAGACTTAGAGAAGTGGCAAAGTTTGTGGGAAAGAAACTATAAATTGAAAATGTCAGCCTCCTATAAAGAAAACCTATACAAAATGTTTTACAGATGGCACTTGCCACCAACAAGATTAGCAAAAATGTTTAAAAATATGTCAGAGAAATGTTGGAAATGTAAGCATAAACCAGGTACTTATTATCATATGTGGTGGACATGTGTTAAAGCAAGGAGATATTGGACAGAAATTCACACTTGGTTAGAAAAAATGTTAGAGAAACACATAGAGTATATACCTGAATTTTCTTTACTAGGTATAATGCCAGAAAAACCTGATAAGCAAAGCACATATTTGATTTTACATGTGATAACAGCGGCAAGAATTATACTGGAAGAACGAAGAAATACCACCAGAAGAAGAAATAATTAAAAAAATACTAGACTGTGCGGAAATGGACAGATTTACTTTAAGGTTGAAAGAAAAAGAAGAAACAGAACATTTTCAAACTTGGGACCTATTTTATCAATGGTTAGAGAAAAGATTTAGGGATTAGGAATTTAATTTGTATTAGTGAATAAGATACTGAGACAACACGTTGAATGATTACTATTGAATTCTGTTAAAAAAATTAATCAATAAAACTTTATAAAAAAAAAGAACCCCAGCTGTTGGGGATCCCCATCGAACTTCACCCTCAATGGTACCAGTTTTGGCTCGTCGGGGGGGAGAGTTCTCTCTCTGGGCTGTCGTGGGGTTCGGGCTCTCCGGGGTGTTGCTCTCTGCTGTGCCGCCAGGGTGGCTCCCTCCATATCAGCAGAGCCCTGCGGTTTCGGTGATCGTGGCTTCTCCTTCCCCATGTTCGACGTCCCCAGCTGGTTCTTCCCCCTTCTCTGGACTGCTCAGGGATTTAGCTTTCAGTTCTTCGAAAGCTTCCACCACGTACTACATGGCCCGCTTTACGATCCCCTCCATCTGGTACGATTGCTTGTCCATTTCTTTCTCATCAGAAGGCAACTCCACCTTTTTCTTCCGAGTCTTTTTTCCACCTCCTCGGGTGAGAGTTACTTGTTGGGTTCTATCTTCCCAGTCCTCTCTCTTCCCGACACCGAGAGACCATCTTGGTTTTGTGGAGTCTTCTAAGGCAGCGGCTACCTCCAGCCAACCGGAGGTGCCCTCTTCAGGAAAGGCCTGGGTAGCCGACTCGCTCCAGTCTTCGGTCCCGGCTTCTCCCATTTCGCTGCCTTGCTGAGACATCTCGTGCATGGCCCCCTGTGGCAGGGAAATTTGCTCTCCAGGTTGGGCACTATTGCAGACCTTGCTTTATGTAAGGATCAGCCTCAACTAGGTCTCCCAAGAAAGCAGAACTCTTGAAACAGGCATTGTTTCAAAAGGAACTTTTATTCAGAGTTAGTGATAGCAGTAGAGCAAAGCAAGGTCTGAAGATTTTGCGCGTGAAAGGTTACATCATAATGCCCATTCAAATCTCCTCCCTCCAGTGTCCAACAGTCAGTTTGAATTCCAGCCAATCCATAGATGCTAAGATGTTTTGAGAACCTGGCAATTTAGCACGCATCTCAAGGTCTCTCTCAGTTTCATTTCCCAATGGTCCCAGGATCTGCTATAAGGCAGATGTCTTCAGGCCACATTCCTTTCTCACGGAGGAAGGGCAACTCAAGAAACAATCAAAGGGAATACATCCCCCAGCAAGCAGCCCCTCTCCCACCAGAATGGCAGGCCCCAAAAACGATTAAACAAGAAAATGATTAAACAAGCAATCAAAGCAGTAATAAAATGCCAGCAGGTAAAATAGAGGGGTCTGACACTACTCTGATATCAACTGGGAGGCAAACTCTGCAGCAAATGGGAGGTCAAACAGATTCCTAACCAACTTACAGTAGCTGACAACTTTGTCATCCAAAAGGTGGAGGAGGGAACTAGAGGAAAAACTATACTGGACCTAATTCTTACTAATAGAGAAATGATAGAGGGAGTTGAAGTCGCCAGAACCTTGGGGGAGAGTGATCACGTCATACTGGAATTCAATATAATGCAAACACAAATAATAGAATATAATCCAACCAGCATCTTAAACTTTAAAAGAGCTGATTTTAACAAACTCAGAGAGAGCCTAAGCAAAATTTCATGCATAAAAATGTCCCCGGTGGCCTTTAGAATCCTTTTCAAACAGGCTAGACTTTTATCCAGTTTTTTTTCCCAAGTAGTTAAAATAGCCAGTTCCCATGAAAGTAGGAACTTTTTGGGTCACCAGATCCAGAAAACATGTAAGTCCAATTACTTAAATATATTTTTCAAGGTTTCATCTCCCCAATGTAGGCAGCCGCCGCCATTTTAGAGGGTGGGAGAAAGACGTTCCCTTCCCTCTCTCCTCACAGGGGTAAGCAATTTCAGAGAGCTTTTACAGGAAAAAATATTTGGGGTAAAAAGAAGGTAGGGTCTCACCCAGTTCCTCCGCGGTGCTTTCAAGTGCTTAGTTGTGAGTTTGGCCTCGGCTGGAAACGGCATTAATGATGGGCCATGTGGATGGCCGATCTTTTCTCCGTCGGTCCGAAGAGCTGCTCTGGATCAAATGGAAGGGCTGCTACTGTAAAGGGTTAAAAGCTCAGTGTGTTTGGCTGTTGTTAAGTGCAAAAGGTCTGTGGAGTATGTAATTGGACCTGCTTTCAAAAGCCGACCATCAGTGGTTTTCACTTGCAACAGTGACTTCAAAGGGACAATGGGAATTTTTAGCACTTTCACTGTTGTGAAGTCTATAAAGCTGGCTGTTCCTCCTGAATCCAATAATACAGCAATACTCGTGATTGGTCTGTTGGAAACTCTTTTGGCCTGGTGCCGATAAACAAGTCGCATTGTGCAATAAAAGTTCTCATTCTGTCTGCCTCTCCTCCAGACCTCTTGGGTAAACATCCATGGGTTCTCTGCAGTAGGAGCCCAGCTGCCGGAAGTAAGGCAGGAACTGGAGCCGCCAGTGATGGAGGGAATGGTGGCGGTTGCTGCTGTACCAAATTCTGCATCAGCTGGAGCATTACGGCTGATACATTTTGCACCTCGGTTTCCAATCTGTCCTGGTGCGTTCAAAGAGTATCCATCTCTGTATTGTCTGCCGCTCCAGCCTGTGGATCAGATGCCATGCTGAGGATTTTGTTGTAGTCTGTGAAAAGTTTAAGTGAGTTCACTAGATTAATGTCAGGTGCAAATAACCAGAAGCATTCATTGATTTCAAAATACAGAAGAGTTTATTATTGCTACCTATACTCAAGAATCTAGTCAACTAATGCTCAATGCTAAAATGGTGCTAGTAAGGGTCAACAGAATTCACAGGGGGCTGGACTTGGGTCTCTTGTGGCAACACAATGAGTCCAAAATGATGACACATTTAACTCTGCCCTCCAGCTCAGCCTGCTCTTCTCCTACAGGCCATTCCAAAATGTTAAATGATTTCATTTCTATTCAGTTTTCCAGCACTGAAACTAAAAGATGACAAATTTAGTTGTTAGAAAGTACATCTGCTTTCTTCAGTTCCAAATAGATCAGTAGTCCCAAGAGAATTAATCAGTGGTGTAGCAGTGGTATTTGCTCATCTGAGAACCTTTGGCATTAACATACTCTTTTACACAGATGATTGGCTTCAGGTTGACTCAGCTTTTACAAACAATATTTTCACATGTATACACTTCTTTTTCTACCCTTGGGTTCTCTGTAAATAGGGGCAAGTCCAACTTCTGTTCCATGTAATGGGTTTTTTAATAGCAGTGAACTTGGATTAATTATCTTGCCAGACATTACCACCCAAGGACTGAATAAAGACCATTGTAGCCATACCCCTTGCATGCTGCTGCTAATTCTGAGCAAATTGAGTGAAATGTTTTCTGAATCATATGGCCTTGACCACTACTTGTCAGCATCCCCAGGTAAATCAGACATTAGTATTAAATGAGCTAATTTTCTACATTATTGTAAGGCTACAGCAACAGAATCTTAAAAGTCTGATAGTACAAATCTCCCACCATCTTTTTTACAGCCTGAATAGTTAGGGAGGTTCCCTTCTGAGTTTGTTTCTTTGCCCATTATGCAGCTACGGGCTATACCCTCTTTTATCTGATCATTCCCTAGGCAGCATCTCTTCCCCCATCTCCCAAGGTAATTTCCACATACCATTACACTACCCTGGTTGCTTTCGCATTATCTTTATATATTACTTCTTCAGTATTGATTTGTCAGGGCCTTCATCATCACTCAAATTTGATGAGTTGTCACTTCTTGTTGTCTTCCTCCTATGATGGATTTATCCAAATAATTTAAATGGTAGCCTGCCATTACAGCCTTCCTAGACTCTAACCACCATTTCCAAAATGGGATAGGGAGCACACTGAAGAGTCTTAACAATTTCTGGTCATTGGACTTGGCAAAAAGGCTAACTGCATTTAAACATATTGGAACTACATGCAGTGATTAAAGTCTTTTATGAATTTCATTGATTTTTTTTAGGCTTGTCATACAAGTAATATCTAAAAACACTTGAACATTTGAAAAAACATAAGAAACCTTCAGGAATTCTGCTCTGTCTTAACACTGCGCATTCACCACCACATTTTTCTACTGGAAGATGGACTCATTTGTACAGAAGCTGTGAACCACAGTTGTATGATGCCTTCTCAACTACTCTCTACAGCAGAGGTCACCAACCTTTTCATGCTGGCGGCCCAGAGGGAAAGGGAGCAGCTGGGAAATTTGTGTGTGCACGCGTGAACAGGGCCTTGTGCGAACAGGGCCGCGCAACCCGCACAGCACTAGCAGCCCCGTTTGCACAGGCACACAGGCCCTAGCAACTGCACACATGCGCAAACAGGCTGTGCAACCCCCGTGCATGCTAGCAGCCCCATTTGCGCAGGCGCTAGCCACCGCTGCTAGCCCCACATTCATGCGCAAATGGGTCTACAGGCGCTAGCGTGAGTGGGGGTGAGTGCACGCACACACGTCCCGCGGCCCGGTGGCCAGTAGACCATGGCCCAGTAGTGGGCCACGGCCCATAGGTTGGGGACCCCTGCTCTACAGTATTCAGCTATGACACATCTCAGGAGATATACATACAAATGCTCAGAACTGTCAACTTTGAACACTGAAGTTGGTCAATAAGGAATCACAATTCACTGAAGGGTGCATTCTAGTACAAAATAATAGAGACTCTTTATTATGCATTTCTCCAACTTCTTTTTCTACCAGGCTTCTTGTTAAGCTTTACTATGACATGGGTTTGTACTTACTCATAATATTGTAATGTCTAAGACAGCCATCCTTCCTGAACCTACTATTGTTGACCTGTCAACCAGTTTCAGAGTTTCTTGCAGTATGAGGAACTTCCTCTCTTGATGTCAGGACTTTTGCTTAATGGCCTTGCTATTCAGAATCTCAATTCCTATCTTTAATTGGCCTGATTCATTTGTTATTAAGTCCTCAAGAAAGCCTTAAAATTTATGTTCTTATAGGGCCAAATAGGCAGCTTTTTGGTTAGTTGCAGATTCAGCCACAGATGAATGGCTGATTATTCTCTGCTTGTCATGGTTTTAGAGGTTCTTTGTCATTAGTTTTGTTGTTGTTGTTCATTTCAGCCTCCCACTACTGGATTAATTTTTCCCCATCTCTTGGTCTGCAGATTCTGGACTTTAATACTGACTCAAGTGGCCTCCAAGCCTTTGAACCTGTAGCTACCATCTCACTTCAAGATAGTCAATTTTATGATGGTCTATATTTGTAAATCAGTGCCATATATAAATTCAAGTCAAGACAATTGCTAACTTTGGCTATACTGTCTCATCTGTTTTCTCAAAATAGCAAGTGTCCCATCTCATAATTTCCACACATGTGATGTGGTGAAAAATAATGACAGGTTACTTACCTGTAGCTTTTCAAGTGATCATGGTGCATGTATACTCTTCCACATACCCTGCTACTGGTGCCATATCTTATTAGGGGCAAAAGTGATAGTATGGGAATCAGGCAGGGTTATATGATTAGTGGTTCTTGGTGCTCTCTGAGCTTGTTTTCTTGCAGATGTTTCATTACCCAAACTAGGTAACATCATAGTGCTAGTAAGGAGTGCTGTTTGCTGTCAGTTTATATTCTATATTCTGATACAATTAGGCTGTTTAGATGGAGAGCTTTTCATCAAAAAGCTCAACTAGGGCTTCCGGTTTGTGATCGCGGCGTGGGCGGCCATGCGAGGCGATCACTCTCTCCGCCGTCCGGTTTTCCCCCACTGGGGGACCCTGAAAAGGGTCGAAAGTCACCCTGGAGGGGCGACGAGCGTGAAGAGGACCCCCGAGTGATCGTGAAAGGGCGGCAGTCCTCCCGTTTGATCCGGGGAAGCTCTTCAAACTGACGGGGAAAAAATGGCCCATCACTAAGCTGCTACCAGCCGAGGCCAAAATTACTAACAAGCACTCTGAAAGCACCACGGAGGAATTGGGTGAGATCTTACCTTCTCTCTACCCCAAGTATTTTCCTGTAAAAAAGCTTCTTGAAATTTCTTCCCCCTGTGAGGAGAGAGGGAAGGGAACGTTTTCCTCCCACCCTCTAAAATGGTGGCGTCTGATTACCTAGGGGAAATAAAGCTTTGAAAAGAACAACTAAATAATTGGATTTGCATCTTCTTGATATTTGGGGACCCAAAAAGTTCCTACTCTCACGGGGACCTGCTATTTTATTTACTCGTAAAAAAGATGAAAAAGAACTTAAATTGGATAAAAACCTAACCTGGGATTTGAAAAAGACTTTAAATGCTATCGGGGACATCTTGTGGCGAAGCTTGGTACAGCAAGTGAATACTTGACAAAGAGACTTGCTCATAGCCCAGATCTGTCTTTGGTATTATCTAAAAGAGATTAAAAGCTGAGAGAACAGCTGGGCAGTGAAATTGGCTTTTAGGAACTGTGGAGGTGAACACTTACTGACTCTTGTTTAATAAATAGCCTTCACTAAAGGACTATCTATAACCATGTCAGAAATGGAGGAGGAACAGCAACAAATTTCAGCTAATTATAAACTTATACTTGAAAAAATTCTTGAAGCCACTGAGATAATCAAATCTAGACTGAAAGACAAAGGCGCCAGCTTAAATCTACAAAGCGAAACCCTGATTGCAACTAAAGAACTCACAATCCAAAAAACAACAGAAGCGGAAGAAATTAATACCAAGACGGAGGACTTTAAAGATCAACAAGTACAACTTACTGAAAATTTAGACAATCAAATAACAACTATAAAACTGGACATGACTCTCTACACAAACCAGAAGAAACCTGAAGAAGAAGAAGACCAGATCGAACTGAAGACAACTATATTAGAGCAAATATGGGCAGACGGGCCACCAGGGCGACAACTCAATGATTATAAATGGGCCAGTTCTCTTAGAAAACTGACAACTAGATGGTCTCCCTTGATTCAAGTAACATGTACAAGAATGGAGATCTATCTGATGAGTTAAAAGCATTGGTATGGAAGCCTGGTTGGCATAAAAAGAAAGCTAGAGTTAGACTGAAAAAAGGGGGTCTTTTGGTCTACTACAGAGGATCCTAAATTGCTAACTATTGGGCTAAAGGGAGATTCTGAGATAGTGGGAAATCTGATTATTAGATTAAAATAGTTGGAAAATAGTAAAAAATAAGGGATTAATCTGTTTAATATTGAGAATTTAGAATTGCATGGGAAATGAAAATTAACTATTAGGAAATAGGCTTGAATTATTGTTTAGCCCAGATAATATAGATAATAAAGGACACTACACTATTAAGGTAATGATGTATTAGGGCGAGAAATAGAAAATGTTTATGAAATAAAATTAGAATATATCTAAGTAAGTAATATGTGCATTTTAGACATTATAATTTTTATGTAGTGAGACAAAGGAAATTTTGGTTACCCGAAACTTAAATACTTTGGATATTAAAGGTTAAATTGGAGTATTGTAATTAAAAACTAAAAATTAGGTAAAACTTAAAAACAGGATATGGATATGTATAAGCAAAAAATGTATTGATAAATGTAATAATGAAGTTTTAACTGAGCTTGATACAATTAGAAACTTATTAGCTTAAATATGATATAGCAAATGTTAAGGGAAACAGAGAAGAAATATTTGATAATGTAACCTGAGATATGTACTAAAGATTCTGTTATTGAACTTTTGACTAACCCAATCACCACGTTGCTTTCCAAATATTCGGATGTAAAACTGGAAAACCAATAAAACTTATATATATATATATAAAAAGAATATGTTCCAGAACGTTGCTTTGCATAAATGTAAACCCATGCATCTGAATGCACAAAATACTCAAAAGTATCTAGCTACACATAAGTAGCCTGCTGACTTATGGAGTGTGAGATGGCAGGCTGCTGAGATTAGCTAGCACCTGGGTTGATGGTGCCCTGCCCCTTTAAGACCTCTCCCCAGCCAGCCCAGCTGCTTAGCAAAGAGCAGCTATAAAAGCCCTGCAGCAACCACAGCTAGGTGTGGTATGATGGTGGTTGTGGTGGAGCAGTTGGTGTTGAAGGGTTCTGGAAGTGAAAAGGGTTGTCGGTTTTGCTATTCAGTATAGGAAACTGGGCGCAACCTGAAGTTAAGGAGAACTGTAGTTTATGCCTGATAGCAAGGAGCAGCAGTAGACCTGCGGATGGTGTGAAAACAAACTGGGACTACTACCAAGGGGTCTGTTGGTGTGTGGCTGTGTGGGTTGCCTAAAGGCCAGGGGTGCTTGAGTGGGCCCTCAGGTGTGGGAGCCCACTGAATTGGGTATAGACAAAAGGACCCTGTGACATGGAGATACCAAAATTACTCTGGAATTATGGACAGATTTTCACCACCACCTGTATGCCATTTCATGAATGCTGTTACATCCCCACCTTGGTCTTTCAAAGATTAAATTTCCTTTAAATACTTATACATGCTACAATAATGGGTCAAATGCTGTTATGAGAAAATAAATAACATAGTTAAGAGGTGCTGATAGTCCCTCTCAGTTTTCAATATGTTTTCATATCACAGTAATGATTATAGTGACTTGCAAAGGGACTTTTCACTAAGTGACTTTGAGCTCGCTCTCATGTTTTCTCCTCCCAGGAGCCTTGCCTGTACTGTTGTGGAAATGTTAACGGAGAAACCACCCTGGGCAGAATATGAAGCTATGGCAGCCATTTTCAAGATTGCCACACAGCCTACTAACCCCCAGCTTCCTTCTCATATATCAGAACCTTGCCGTGACTTCTTAAGGCAGATCTTTGTGGAAGTCAGGAAGAGACCTTCAGCTGAAGAATTGCTCCAGCATCATTTTGCCCAGCTCCCCTAGTGAATTACCATCTCTGAAATAGCATTCCATTTTAGGTGATAGTGTTCTCTGAAATGTTGTGGCCTGTATCAGAGAATCCACTCCAAAATGTTGGCACACAGATTTTCTGTTTGCCTAGAAAAGTAGTGTGCAAGAGCAATGCAGAAGTCAGCCACTTTTATTTTGGTATCTTCATTCTGGGATTTATGCTTTCTCTGTAACTAATCAAGGAGAGAAGCAACCTAGAACTAAGGAGAAACTTCCTGACAGTTAGAACAATTAACCAGAAGCGGTGAATGCTCCAACACTGGAAGTTTTTAAGAAGAGTCTGGACAACCATTTGTCTGAAATGGTATAGGGTTTCCTGCCTGAGCAGGGGGTTGGACTAGATGACCTCCAAGGTCCCTTCCAACTTTATTATTATTATTATTATTATTATTATTATTATTATTATTATTATTATTATTATTATTATTATTATTATTATTATTATTATTATTATTATTATTATTATTATTATTATTATTATTGTTATTATTAATTGTTATTATTATTGTTATTATTATTGTTATTGTTGTTGTTGTTGTTATTACCCATGTGCTGACATGGTATTACGGCATGCTGTTGGCATGTGGCTGGGAACAATCTAAAACACTTCATTTGAATATAGATCTATGAAACTTGTGAAAATGAAAAAGGAGGAAATGGACTCTGATAACTGCTGAAAGCTATAAAAATGTGTGTTGGACTCACGCTATCACTCTGTTTTATAGCTTTCCAGGACTGTATCAAGCCAATTGCTACCAGAGAACATGCACTCAGTTTTTTATATACTGTTTGTGTGTATATACACTGTGTGTATATATATAATATACATACACACACACGGTGTGTATAGATATATAACATTTAAGTATTCAGCATCTGAAAGTGTTCACAAAATATTGATTTAGAAAAACATGTGAATACTATTTTACAATGATAAGCCAAGGAGTTGGAGGCAGGGTGTTCATTCTCCTTCTCTTTAGCCCTCTCCTATATCCATGTTCCTGGATGATTGGAGGGGGGGTTTCCATGGAACAAAAGTACAATAGAATCTAGACAATGAAGGTTCCCTGAAATGAAATCAAGCTCCATTTTGGCAGGGTTATCTAAAGGTACAATGCAGGACTATATGTTCTGTGTCTATGCAGTAATCACGAGCTAACAGAGTTTGTATCTAGCAAAAAATATATATTGGGCTCAATACCTATAACCTCTGTTTTTTTAAAGTAACTTCTAGTCTTTATGGCTTCATAGAAACTAGGAATTCATATGGGAAATGTTCATGGATTTTTAGAAATTACAAAAGCCATTAAATAAAATGAGGAATGTATATTGCATAATTCAGATTGTAGAATGTGCCATTTAATGGATTGTGTTGCACAGGATATTGTGCAATAAATAGTGTTGAGAAGTACTGTGACAAATGCATGGTATTAGTGTGCTGCCTTTAGATGACCATTAGTTGCAGATGATAAAAAGTTCCCTTCAGTAGAGTTACACACAGCTAAGCTATTATGCTACATTTTTAATTGACATCTGAAAATATCCCAATTTGTATCACTGTGAGAAATTCAATCTTGTATACCTCAATTAGATACCCAAAGGTGCTTTTAAAAAGGCAACTGGACTTTCTTGGTTTTTTCCTTGAAAACATTTCACTTCTCACCCAAGAAACTTCTTAAGTTTTGAATGAATGGTGGGGAATGGAAGGATTTATATTCTTAGCAGTCATCTGGTCGTTAGCACTCTGAGGGTCATTGAGGCCACTTGGGGATTTATCTGTACCCTCAGGGTCACCTGAATCAGAGTGCAAATGGGTGTGGAACCTCCTTGGGACTGATGAAAGGGCTGTGTTGTAGACAGGAGATAGGCAGTGTCATATTCCTCCCCCTCTGTTGAGAGAGGGCTATTCAATTTTAACATAGATGGCTTCTTTGACCCCTCTTTCAAACCAGTGGTCCTCTCTGTCCAGAATGTGGACTTTGCTGTCTTCAAAAGAGTGACCTTTGTCTTTCAAATGCAGATGGGACTGCTGAATCTTGTCTTGATGGGTTTGTTCTATGTTGTGCCATGCATTTGTGAAGTAGTAGTGTTGTTTCTCCAATGTACATTATTTGCACATGTCTCACTGCATTGTACTGCATACTGTATATCACATTGCTTAGTTTGTGTCTGGGTGTTTTATCCTTGAGATGGACAAGCTTCTGCCTTAATGAATTCTTGGGTTTAAGGTGTGTATGTATGTTGTGTTGGTTGAAAATTATCCTGAGGTTTTGACTTCCAGCAGAAATTGCTCCTTGATGGTATCTCTGTTTTTGGTCTGATACTGATTCTGCAGTTTTATACTTAGAGCTGGTTTCTAAGTCTGAAGAAACTTCCCTGGGGAAGAGGGAGCTCTGGAAATCAACCCTCTTGTTCCCCCGGATGGCTGGATGCTCTCAGAGAGCTTCTTGAAGTAATTGGGTGAATCTCTGGGGACGGGACAACCAAGAATCAAGTTCACCGTGGAAGAACCAGCTGTTAAAATAAAACTGACAAAGTTTGCCTCCACTCCTTAGAAGACTAGCTTTTGTATATTTACCTTCTGCTTTAAAAGAGGCTCCTCTTGGATGCAGCTTGCTTTCTCCTTTTTGTTGAAACATTGTCATTTCTGAACCTCCGTGACTTTAAGATGGCGAGGAAGGGAGGAGTTGTTGTAACTGAGCCAGAGTAAGGAAGCTGAAACTACCTTAGAAACTACTTCAGAAATTTCAAGACTTAAATCTCCTAGAGGATTTTACTACTTCTAAGCTGACTCTACTGAACTTTTTTGGTTTTAGAATAAAGATTGTTTAAATGGTGCTTTGAGTATGTTGTGAGGAGGGGGGGAAAGGTTCTGGCTTCTGATTGGAGAAGAATTTAAAACCAGGTTTAAGGTTATATTCAATCCTATGAAATTTCACAAGAATTCCATCCACCACTCACTGGTATAGGTATGAGGATAATACTTGGGTCAAGATTAAAACACAGGTCACTCTTTTGAAGACAGCAAAGTCCACATTCCGGACAGAGAGGACCACTGGTTTGAAAGAGGGGTCAAAGAAGCCATCTATGTTAAAACTGAACAGCCCTCTCACAACAGAGGGGGAGGAATATGACACTGCCTATCTCCTGTCTACAACACAGCCCTTTCATCAGTCCCAAGGAGGTTCCACACCCATTTGCACTGATTCAGGTGACCCTGAGGGTACAGATAAATTCCCAAGTGGCCTCAATGACCCTCAGAGTGCTAACGACCAGATGACTGCTAAGAATATAAATCCTTCCATTCCCCACCATTCATTCAAAACTTAAGTTTCTTGGGTGAGAAGTGAAATGTTTTCAAGGAAAAAACCAAGAAAGTCCAGTTGCCTTTTTAACGACCAGATGACTGCTAAGAATATAAATCCTTCCATTCCCCACCATTCATTCAGAACTGAAGAAGCTTCTTGGGTGAGAATGCTTTCAGTTAATCAGCAGTACTTCTTTTAAAGCAGAATGCAGTCGATATGTGGATTAAAGCAGTTCTTTCCTCCTGTCTCCAGCCTTGTAGTTGTGGCAAAGTGCAGACCAAGTATCTTCCATCATATTGCTTTAAGAATGTATTAAATTATTATTCATTTGACAAATAAAAGCCAAAGTGTCAGTGCAGATGTAAAAATGCTATAGTGATTTGTTTTTTTACTTCATTTGCCAACACGTCTGTAGGTCTTGGATTGCTGCCCCCAAAATGTATATTCTTTCTCAAGACAACATGTTGAGTTATGGTGTTTCCTACGATTTTAGCAAATAACCAGCAGCAGAGTTGCTCCCTTACCTGTCTTTGAGAATGTGATATGTTACCTTGGCTCGTCACTAGGTGGATAAGTGTACGTAATAAGCCAAAGCATTACTCATATGGTCAGCAGTGCATTTTTACGAATGTATTTATATCACTTTCATATTAAGCATGTAAAGAAATTGTGATGTCTTATACTTTATATTTGTTCATGTTTATATGTATAGCAACTGTTATGGAATGGGAAGAGGAGAAATTGACATCTTTGCAAATTTTAAAAAGGGGAAAGCAGCTGGTTTTGCAAAGATTTTGATTATGGTTTATTACAAGTTATGTTAGGTCAAAATGCCTTTTTGTTTCTGTCTACTTTGATGGCTGTGTGCGTGGTCAGCAGGATCTGGAAGGGTCCTAGCCACTTGGGTTGAAGGGGTGAGGTCCTTCTGAAGAACTTGATCCACACCCAATCTCCTGGTTCGAAGGAATGCAGCATTTCTTCCAGGGGCAGGGTCTGTGTTAGGGCGCTTTCTTTCCACAAGGTGTGTAGTCTCTTGTGTAGGGCTGTAAGATAAGCAGAGAGAACCATATCCCCCTTATCTAGGCTAAGGGATTGGGGGTCTAATCCTTTTAATGTGTCAGGGGGTCTTCCAAAAATAATCTCAAATGGGGAAATTCCAATATCCCTTCTGGGTCTGGTCCTGATGTAAAACAGGGCAATGGGTAGGACCTGTGGCCACGTGAGGTGGGTTTCCTGGCAGAGTTTGCCCAGGAGGGTCTTGACCTCTTTATTGGCGCATTATGTTCTGCCCGAAGATGAAGGGGAGTAAGGACAGTGAAGGTTTTGGGTAATGCCAAGGGCTTGGAATATGTAGGAAAGGATTTGTGATATAAAATGTTTTCCCCTATCCATGTCTAAGATACTGGGTACCCCAAATCTAGGCACTATGTCTTTAAAGAGATGTCTGGCTGTTCTAAAGCTGTGGCATGGCGGCATGGGAAAGCTTCAACCCAGTGAGTCAATTGGTCCCTGCATACTAGGACGTATTGGTACCCATTTGCTTTGGGTAGTTGGATGTAATCCATTTGTATTTTCTCAAAGGGTCGTTGGGCCCAGGGTCTGCCACCTTCATGGATGGCCTTCCTGGAGGTAGTGTTGTTTGCCTGACAGGTTTTACAGGTGCTGGCTATTCTTGTGGCCTCACTGTATGCACCAGGTGCATACCATACCCTTCTAATGGAATCTACCATGGCTTGAGTCCCACAGTGGCCTTTTGAGTGCAATCTCTGGCAGATGAGGCATAGTAGGCGACGTGGTGCTATGGGTCTGCCATCAGGGACTATCCAAAAACCATCTTTAAAAACTGCCCCAAGCTTCTTTTCCCATGTATCTGTCTCCCCCGTATCTAAGAAGTCTTTGTGGGGGATATCAGGGAATGTTTGTAGAGTAGGTGCGGTGATGTGGTGGGGAAGGGGTTGTATGGCCACCCATTTCGCTGTGGCATCTGCATACTGATTCCCTTTAGTGACTGTGGAGTCATCGTTTCTATGGGCCTTGCAGTGGATGACAGCTATGGCTTTGGGTAGTTTTATAGCTTCTAGTAGGAAACTAGGGTAGCATGGGCAATTTGGTGTCCTGCAGATGTTGGGAAACCCCGTTGTTTCCATAGAGCTCCTTTGGTGTGACACACTCCAAAGGCATACCTTGAATCTGTATAGATGCAGGTAGACCGGTCTCTCGCGGCTTTGCAGGCTTTTGTTAAAGGTATTAATTCTGCCGCTTGAGCGCTGTTAGATGGAGGGAGGGGGGAAGCCCAGATGATCTCATGGAGGGAAACTACAGCTGCGCCTGCTACTCTTATTCCCTCATATATGTAAGATGAGCCATCTGTGAAGAGTTCCATGTCAGGGTTGTCAAGTGGGGTGTCGGTAAGGTCTGGTCGAGGTAATTCAGCATCGTGGACTAAATGGAGGCAGTCATGAAGACTTTCCCCGGTTTGGTCTGTTGGTAGAAGGGTAGCTGGGTTGAGTGTAGTGCACCTTTCGAAGGTGATGTGATTGGAGGTGAATAATTCTGCTTCATATTGGGCCAGGCGTTGCTGAGTGAAAGCCTGGGTTTGCGATTTGAGGAGGATCGCAAAGACTTCGTGTGGAACTTTTAGTGTGAGTGGATGACCTAAGACAAGATCTTTCGAACGTTTGACTATTTCCACAGTGGCTGCTACCGCTCTTAAGCAGGGGACTGTCCCTTGAGCCACTGGATCTAAGGTGACAGAGTAATAGGCTACTGGGCGATGTGTGGGTCTGAACCTTTGGGTTAGAACACCTGAGGCAATGCATTGTTTTTCATGGGGCTAATTTCCTAATACCTGGGGCAATAATGTAACCTAGGTAGGTGACTTCCTGTTGGAGGTATTGCAGCTTCGAGGGGAGAGCTTTATGTCCCCTCTCGGCTAAGGATCTTAGTAAGTGTAAGGTGTCAGTTTTGCATGTGTATTCAGAGTCAGAGGCTATAAGGAGGTCGTCAACATATTGAACTAAGGTTGATCCACCCGGCAGGGAGATAGAGGAGAGGTCGGCTTTAAGTATTTGTGAGAATAGGGTTGGGGACTCTGTGTAGCCTTGTGGCAAGCGAGTCCAGGTGTATTGCTGGTCTTCCCAGGTGAAGGCGAAGAGGTATTGGGAAGAGGGGTCTACAGGGATGCTGAAGAAAGCTGAGCAGAGGTCGATAACCGAGAAATGGGTTGCTGAGGCTGGAACCTCAGTGATAATGGTGACCTGGTTTGGAACAATGGGGGCTCGTGGGATCACGTGGTTGTTCACAAGGCGTAGGTCGTGAACGAATTTGAAGGCTGGGTTCCCTTCGCTGTCTACCTTTGACTTCTTTACAGGAAAAATAGGTGTATTGCAAAGGGAGGTGCATTTCCTGAGAACTCCCTGCACTAGATATGCCTCTATTAGTTTCCTAATAGGTTTGACAGCTTCAGCTGGGATCTTGTATTGTGGAATGCATGGAGGGGGGCCATCTTTAACTTGGATTATTACTGGTGTGGCCCCTTTAAGAAACCCAACTTCAGTGTTATCCCATCCCCAAAGGGAGGATGGCAAGGAGCGCAGATCATTGTGTAAGTGTTCCCTGCTCAATACAACCAGCTGCAGGCGTTTTGTTGGAATGTCTAAGGTTAGTCCCGTTTGGCTGCAGGTTATGGTGGCTCCCAATTTGCAGAGTAGGTCTCTGCCCAGAAGTGATAAAGGAGATTGTGGACACACCGTGAAGGTGTGAGTCAAGGAGAGGGGACCTATCTCCACCTGGATATCTTTGGTAAATTCTACAGGAATAATTTTTCCCCCACCCCCATTATATTGTCTGTGGCTCCAGGTGTTACTGCTCCCTTGAAGGGGGCTGTTGTGATGAGGGATGCAGTAGCTCCTGTGTCTATTAAGCAGCTGTATTGTCTCCCTCCTATGGTAATGTTAATCATGGGTTCTCCTTCAGGGCCTGTCCTTAAGGGAATGCTGAGGCTGGTGTAGGTAGCTTTGAAGTCGGCTCATCCTTCGTCTAGTCACATGGCATGTGGATTTCCAGCGTCTGGTTCCCATTGGGGTGACCTGGAGCTCCACCTATCTCTGTATTGGGGCTGGGGGTCCCTAGGAAAAGGGGCTGAGGGTGGGGTTTCCTGGTACCGGTGTTGTGTCTTGTTTTCCCCACATTCCCGTTTCATGTGGCCCTCCTCCCCACATTTGTGGCAATGTGTGTATCTCATCCTGGTTGTCCCCTCTTTAACGCATCGCCAGCATCTTAGCCTGTGTTCAGGAGGCCGTTGGTTGGTTTGTCTAGGGTTCCTATGCAGAGCGGCAAAAGCTTGCAGCTCCTCCTTCCTCTCTATCCTCCTTCTCCTCTCCCTTTCGCTTTCCTTATCTTCCTCTTTTTTCTCTTTTTCCTCCTCCCTTAATCTCTCTCTGATCATAGATGTAATTGGCTATTCTCCATAGTTCAGCTATCTCTAGTGTAGACCAGTTTGATACTATGCGGTGAAAATGGCCGCGGATATCACCAGCTGATTGGTCTACAAACACGGAGGCTAGAATCCTCCGGTCTTTTGGGCAGCTGAGATCCAGGTGGGCATAAGTCACAGCTGCCTCTGTGAGACGAACCCAGAAGGCGTTGGGGTTTTCTTTCTCCCTCTGGGTCGTTCTCTGAAATTCAGACCAGTTTAAGGGTTTTTTCCCTATCTCTTCTAAGGCTTCCAGTAAGTTGTCCTTAGTTCTGGTGTATTCCTCCCAATGAGTTGCATCATTGTAGTCCCAGTCCGGTCGGTTAATTGGCCAGGCCACCAGTATTGGGGCTACTTGCCCCGGTGCTACAATGACAGGGCGTTTGGCTATTTCTGCTGTTTTTTCAAACAGCTTCAGTAGCTCATCTTTTGTTAAAAAGACATGTAATAATTGGGTCATGTCCCCCCAGGACGGATTATGGCTGTCCACTATAGATCTTACGGTCCGGATTACAGTTTGGGGGTCAGACCTAAACGGTGGAGTGTCTCGCTTCCAGATAACGAGGTCGGAAGCAGAGAATGGCGTGTGGGTCAGGACATATTCTAGTTGGCCCCTGAATCTTCCTGGAACTGGTTTACTTAATAGGGGGGGCATGATTCTCACCCCTGGCTGAGATTCTAGGGGTGGGTCTCCTGTCTTAGTCTGCTCCCTAACCTTAGTGAGGTCTTTAGACCTGGCTAATTCTGCCCAGCAGTACCAGTAAGGTATTTGGCTGGGCTTAATTCTAGACCTAAGTGCTTTCAGAGTGTGAAAATCAAAGGTACCGCATTCTGGCCAAATCTGTTTTCCCATGTCATCCCTCAGCAAAGCCCATTTCTTACATGTCTCTCTTGCTCTTCGTTTTTTCATTCCGGCTAGGACAGGCATCTGCCGATCGTCCCATGCCGAGCAAATCTCCTAGGGGAGTCCTAATTGTCACCTTCAAACTGCCGCTTCCCATGTTCCCTCTCAGATGTGGGGCTCACTTTGGCTCAGTCAGGTACAAAAAGGAAAAAAAAAACCTCGTGGTTTTCGGACAAAAAAACGTCCGGGAGGACTTTGGTTCCCTGATGACGTACTGGCACCTCCTTTCCTGGGAACTACCTGCCACTGGTTTTCAGACTCCTCGTGAGTCTGGGAGGACCTGCCGCTTTCCTGAAAAGTGGTGAGTACTGGCACCTCCTTTCCTGCCACTGGTTTTCAGACTCCTTGCGGATCTGGAAGGACCTGCTTCCCCCTACGCAGTGAGTACTGGCACCTTCTGAACTAGGCTTTGCTTTTGGGTTTTCACAGGAAAAAGAAACAGCAAAAAGTATTTTTTTTTCTACCGCCCAATCACAGCCCGCTTTTCCCTCTTATACACAGAAGGTCCCACCCCCTGATGACCCCCCTTGCTTTCCCTGTTCTGTCGGTCACGGCTCGGAGGAGCTAGCAACAGGCAGGGGTGCGTCTAGAGGTCAAACGGAAATGAGATCCAGCTGCCATCCAAGGGTGAAGCCACTCACACACACACGCTCACTCTTACTCTCTCTCTTGACCCAAATAGACTGATATAATTTTTTTTAGCGGTACTTACCTACTTTCCGGTAGCTGTTGAGCGCAAGACTCAAAACTCCCTTTACTACCCGGTGCCTCCCGGGCAGGGTCTGTGGATCCTCTCCCTCAGACGAAAGAGGTCTGTGCCGGCTGGGTTAGTGATCTCCGGGCCCCATCTGGTAGCTGGGTTAGCTGGGAGTCCCGGCGGAGTCGCCAATTGTCAGAAGAATTTCCCGGTTCGTTTCCAGCTGGGAAAAGCCGACGATGAAGAAAATTGAGAACAGCAGCTACCGAAAAGCAGATCTTTATTACAGGAAGGCAGTAAAGTGACAGAGAAATAACTTCAGCGTTCCTGCCTTGCAAGGTGGACTTCAGGTCCTGAGTTGTGGTTTTTATAGGTTTTTTTTACCCTAGGGCTATGGGGTTTGATGGTTCCTTCTTTTGTGTTTTAATGGTTGTCTGGAGTTGCCCTTTCTGTCTTAAGAGATATTCCTTTTGTTCAGTTTCTATTTTGGGAGTTAATCCCATCAGGGGCAGGGCAAGGAGTTCTTTTAAGAGATATTCCTTTTGTCCAGTTTCTATTTTGGGAGTTAATCCCATCAGGGGCAGGGCAAGGAGTTCTTTTAAGAGATATTTTAATCCCATCGGGGGCAGGGCAATGAGTTCTTGGTGGGCTTTGTTATCTGAGTTTTCCAATAGGGATGAAAATATGAGAGTTTTGTCAGGGTAAATCTTCCAACATTTCCTTGCTAGTCCTTTGGGGAGAAAGAAGTGAAATAGAATAGCAACTTAGAAATGGCAATTTAGAATGATAGAATGCCAGAAATTAGATGTGTTAAAGACCATCAGTCTCACCTGTTACTGTTGATATTCAGTATCAACATACAATCTTGATTAAGTTTATTGCCAGTTCTTTGCAGAACAGCAGCAATCTGCACAGTCCCGGTGTAACCTCATTTTAAGATAGATTTCACATATTGTTCTCACGACTTTTGTATGTCTGCATTTCTGTGGCACTTCAACCTGCATTTTAAAACAAGAAATGGCTTGTTGTATGCCTTATTTACTATACCATAGTATATAGTGTATACAGTAATTTGTGTGAATAGCATAGAGGTGATCTGAAAAAGAAGTCTATGATGTGGGAAACAATCTTTGCAATATCTGAATTGCAAGCATTGGCATATTGCTAGTCATTGCAATAAATTTGTCCCTGAAATTACATCTAGATAATTTTCACTGGAGTCCTACAACATCAAATCAAAAGCCCCCTTGAGTTCAGGAGTGCTTACTTCCAGGTAAATGCATAAAGGAGTATAGCCTTAAAATGCCACCTTTACGTTGTAATTTATCTCCCATGCCAACTACTCCCAGATTTTCATTATTTTTGCCTTATAAATCCTCTTAATTAATTACAAGCAGAGGAATCTTGAGAGAGCAGACATGCAGAAGCAGGGCTCTCCTGAATAATCTAATTAAAAACCTAAAAAAAACAAAAAAACATGCACAGAATTGCAACCACAGGGGAAAAAAGTGAATGGAGGAAAAGACTGGACTTGGAGAGAAGAGAAATCTTGGAAATCAAACATTTATTTGGATGCAAAGGTTATGCTGGTGAGTTCTGCTTTGTAGCGTAATCAGACTGCAGTTCCTTTGTTCTTTTGTTCTCCTGATGACATTGAGAAAATACCAGCATTGACAAAGTTTTTCAGCATTGAGAAAATTTTCTTTATATAGACTGAACTGTTTTTCTTCAATATTGACTGCATAGTTCTTTTTACCATTAACGGAGCATACTTACACAGACATAATTGCAAAATGAATTACATACAGATCTGATTGCATGAGTGTTTTTTTTTCTCTCTTTCTCTAATGAATGAAGTGCAGATCTATTTGCAAGGGTGATGTTTTTTTCTTTTTCTCTCTGCATATTTATAAGGATTTATAAGGATTCCAGTCTTTACTAACTAAATAATCATGAATGAATTGAATACATTTTTTAAATATATTGAATGATCCTGAGAAAACTGAGTGAACATTTTAAAAAGTTGTTTGTTGTTGTTGTTGCGAAGTCGTGTCCGACCCATCGCGACCCCATGGACAACGTTCCTCCAGGCCTTCCTGTCCTCTACCATCTTCTGGAGTCCATTTAAGCTCACGCCTACTGCTTCAGTGACTCCATCCAGCCACCTCATTCTCTTTCGTCCCTTTCTTCTATTGCCCTCAACCTTTCCCAGCATTAGGCTCTTCTCCAGTCAGTCCTTCCTTCTCATTAGGTGGCCAAAGTACTTGAGTTTCAACTTCAGGATCTGGCCTTCTAAAGAGCAGTCAGGGTTGATCTCCTCTAGGACTGACCGCTTTGATCGCCTTGCAGTCCAAGGGACTCGCAGGAGTCTTCTCCAGCACCATAATTCAAAGGCCTCAATTCTTTTGCGCTCAGCCTTTCTTATGGTCCAACTTTCACAGCCATACATTGCAACTGGGAAAACCATGGCCTTGACTATACGTACTTTTGTTGGCAGGGTGATGTCTCTGCTTTTTAGTATGCTGTCTAAATTTGCCATAGCTTTCCTCCCCAGGAGCAAGCGTCTTTTAATTTCTTGGCTGCAGTCCCCATCTGTGGTAATCTTGGAGCCCAGGAAGATAAAATCTGTCACTACCTCCATTTCTTCCCCATCTATTTGCCAGGAATTGAGAGGGCCGGATGCCATGATCTTGGTTTTCTTAATGTTGAGAAAAGTTGTTTACAACTATTGTAAATTTTTACAGCCAGATTGTAAAATTTTATTGCCTAAATGGTAAACTTTAATTGCCCTGAACTGCTTTTATTGCCCTGAACTGCAATTATCATTCTACCTTCTTTTGTGGATTACAAAAGAGACTGCAATATTTTTTACAATATTTTAAAATTTCTAATACTTTTAAATATTTTGTGGATTTTTGTGGGCTACCTTGTATTATCTTTTTATACCATATGTGTGTGTGTGTGTATATATATATATATATATATTCTATAATCTTTTTTTACACTAACAAGCTGACATTTATTTTTACTCTCAGCTGAGATACTATTTTTTTTCCTTTTAAGCTGTTGTAAGGTTATCCACGTAGCCTCACAATTGCCCCAGCATTACTCAGGAATTTAAAAGAGCCAAAAGAAACTCCTGAGCCGAGGTTTCAACAAACAAACAACTTTTATTTTGATCAAAATAGAGTTGGGTGACCCCATCTCTCTTCATGGCTAGTAGAGAGATGAAGGCAACAACCAGGAAAGATGTCTTCCACCTTTTATACCTTTCCAGAACAAAAAGATCAGGTCTTGGTACCAGGCATACGATGGCACAAAAAAATAATTCCTAGATGATGACTCATACACAGCAACCCAGGCTCCATCCGTAACTCCTTTTCTCCCTCCCCTTATCATGCTCTTTTCATGTAAGCAATCACCTGTACCTAAAGCATGAAACATTTGCTTTTATATAACTAATTTCCCAATCTAAAGCATCTACAAAGCTGCTTGCACATAAACAAAGATATATATATATATATATATATAATGATTACAAAACTCCTTCATGGATTACTGCCTTGTCGTGGCGAAGGGGCTTGCGTAACTCAATGAAGTTATGAGCTATGCCGTGCAGGGCCACCCAAGACGGACAGGTCATAGCAGAGAGTTCTGACAAAATGTGATCCACTGGAGAAGGAAATGGCAACCCACTCCAGTATCTTTGCCATGAAAACCCCATGGACAGTACTAAAAGGCAAAAAGATATGACGCTGGAAGATGAGCCCCTCAGGTCGGAAGGTGTCCAATATGCTACTGGGGAAGAGCAGAGGGCTAGTACTAGTAGCGCCAGAAAGAGTGAAGCGACTGGGCCAAAGCCGAAAGGACGCTCAGCTGTGGATGCATCTGGTGGTGAAAGGAAAGTCCGATGCTGTAAAGATTTTTTCCATAGGAACCTGGAATGTAAGATCCATGAATCAAGGCAAACTGGACGTGGTCAAACAAGAGATGACAAGACTGAACATCGACATCTTAGGAATCAGCGAACTAAAATGGACAGGAATGGGTGAATTTAATTCAGAGGACCATCAGGTATACTACTGCGGGCAAGAATCCCTCAGAAGAAATGGAGTAGCCTTCATAGTCAATAAAAGAGTAGGAAAAGCAATACTGGGATACAATCCCCAAAATGACAGAATGATCTCAGTGCGAATCCAAGGCAAGCCATTCAATATCACAGTAATCCAAGTCTATGCCCCAACCACTGGTGCTGAAGAGGATGAAATTGACCGGTTCTATGAAGCCCTACAGCACCTTATAGAATCAACACCAAAAATGATGTCCTTATCATCATGGGGGATTGGAATGCTAAAGTAGGAAGCCAAAAGATAAACGGAATAACAGGCAAGTTTGGCCTTGGAGTACAAAATGAAGCAGGGCACAGGCTGATAGAATTTTGTCAAGAGAATACGATGGTCATAGCAAACACTCTTTTCCAACAACCCAAGAGACGTCTCTACACATGGACATCACCAGACGGTCAACACAGAAATCAGATTGACTATGTGCTCTGCAGCCAAAGATGAGAAGCTCTATACAGTCAGTAAAAACAAGACCAGGAGCTGACTGTGGCTCAGATCATGAGCTTCTCGTTGCAAAATTTAGGCTTAAATTGAAGAAAGTAGGGAAAAACACTAGGCCACTCAAGTATGAACTAAATCATATCCCTGATGAATATACAGTAGAGGTGACAAATAGATTTAAGGAATTAGATCTGATAGACAGAGTGCCTGAAGAACTATGGATGGAGGTTCGCAACATTGTACAAGAGGTAGCAACTAAAACCATCCCAAAGAAAAAGAAATGCAAGAAAGCAAAATGGCTGTCTGAGGAAGCTTTGCAAATAGCTGAGGAAAGAAGGGAAGCGAAAGGCAAGGGAGAAAGAGAAAGATACACCCAATTGAATGCAGAATTCCAGAAGAATAGCTAGAAGAGATAAGAATGCCTTCTGAAATGAACAGTGCAAAGAAATAGAAGAGAACAATAGAATAGGGAGAACCAGAGATCTCTTCAAGAAAATTGGAGATATGAAGGGAACGTTTCATGCAAAGATGGGCATGATAAAGGACCAAAATGGCAGGGACCTAACAGAGGCAGAAGAGATTAAGAAGAGGTGGCAAAATTACACAGAAGAACTATACAAGAACAAGCTTAGCATCCCTGATAACCACGATGGGGTGGTCACTGACCTCGAGCCAGACATCCTAGAATGTGAAGTGAAATGGGCCTTAGGAAAGCTGAGCAACAATAAAGCTAGTGGAGGTGATAGTATTCCAGCTGAGCTATTCAAAATCTTAAAAGACGATGCAGTAAAAATGCTACACTCAATTTGCCAGCAAATTTGGAAAACTCAACAGTGGCCACAGGATTGGAAAAGGTCAGTTACATTCCATTCCAAAGCAGGCAAATGCCAAAGAAGTGCAAAACTATCGCACCATTGCACTCATTTCACATGCAAGTAAAGTTATGCTTAAAATCCTACAAGCTAGACTCCAGCAGTATGTGGATCGAGAACCTCCAGAAGTACAGGCAGGATTTCAAAGAGGCAGAGGAACTAGAGATCAAATTGCCAACATACGCTGGATCATGGAGAAAGCTAGGGAGTTCCAGAAAAACATCTACTTCTGCTTCATTGACTATACTAAAGCCTTTGATTGTGTGGAACACAACAAATTGTGGCAAGTTCTTAAAGAGATGGGAGTACCAGACCATCTTATTTGTCTCTTGATAAACCTATATGCGGGTCAAGAAGCAACAGTGAGAACTGGACACGGAACCACTGATTGGTTCAAAATTGGGAAAGGAGTCCGGCAAGGCTGTATTCTGTCGCCCTGCCTATTTAACTTATATGCAGAGCACATCATGAGAAAGGCAGGGCTAGATGAATCAAAAGTTGGAATTAAGATTGCGGGAGAAATATCAAACAACCTAAGATATGCAGAGATTAACCACTCTAATGGCAGAAAGTGAAGAGGAACTAAAGAGCCTCTTGATGCGGGTGAAGAAGGAGAGTGCAAAAGTTGGCTTGAACTCAACATTAAGAAAACCAAAATCATGGCATCCGGCCCCCCTCTAAATTCCTGGCAAATAGATGGGGAAGAAATGGAGGTAGTGACAGATTTTATCTTCCTGGGCTCTAAGATCACCACAGATGGGGACTGCAGCCAAGAAATTAAAAGACGCTTGCTCCTGGGGAGGAAAGCTATGGCAAATTTAGACAGCATACTAAAAAGCAGAGACATCACCCTGCCAACAAAAGTACGTATAGTCAAGGCCATGGTTTTCCCAGTTGCAATGTATGGCTGTGAAAGTTGGACCATAAGAAAGGCTGAACGCCAAAGAATTGAGGCCTTTGAACTATGGTGCTGGAGAAGACTCCTGCGAGTCCCTTGGACTGCAAGGCGATCAAAGCGGTCAGTCCTAGAGGAGATCAACCCTGACTGCTCCTTAGAAGGCCAGATCCTGAAGTTGAAACTCAAGTACTTTGGCCACCTAATGAGAAGGAAGGACTGACTGGAGAAGAGCCTAATGCTGGGAAAGATTGAGGGCAATAGAAGAAGGGGACGACGGAGAATGAGGTGGCTGGATGGAGTCACTGAAGCAGTAGGCGTGAGCTTAAATGGACTCCAGAAGATGGTAGAGGACAGGAAGGCCTGGAGGAACGTTGTCCATGGGGTCGTGATGGGTCGGACACGACTTCGCAACTAACAACAACAACAACAATGATTACAAAATATCACTACTAATATCAATATTACTAATATCAACTTTAAGCATAATAAAATCCCTTCACCCCTCCCTTTTTAATATAAAAGCCGAATAGGCTTAGGGACTCTTGAAGAGGGGAATATAGTCAGATGGTAAAGGTTTCAAAATCATTGCTTTAGCTGGTTTATCGTTATAGATAGGAGTGGCAGTAAAAGTTGGTCCGGATATAGTAGATCTAACAATTCTCTAAATAAGTGGGATAAGGCATGATAAACACAACAACCCTCCTAAGGCCAAAACCACAATGAACAATATCCATTTCCAATTATCAAACATTCCCAAAAACCATCCTCCAACATCCAGTGCTCCTGTCCATGTCTGGACAGGGACATGAGCCAACTTTCGCATTCTGTCAGCGACTTCTTTGACATATTCCTTATGTGTAATGTCAGACTGGGGTCTAATAATACAATTGAGGGCCACAATGACGAAATAGAGGGCCCATTTGGGTGGACGGGCCTTTTCTTTCCAAGTCAAATTAAAATAAGAAGTGATGTTCTCTCAAGGTTCACATTTAAAAATGAAACAATTCTTTTGGGCCAGATCAATAAAAAAACCGAGTCTTTAATATTGAGGGAATCTCAATTGTGGTTTCCAGTTCATGAAGATCAACTTGAACCCATATTTGTATCTGGTTCAATTGATAGCTAGTTCAAATGATGCTGAAAAATTCGTTGGTCTGGTTATCTTGAAGCACACCGGGTTGCAGGAATCCTTTGATTATGCCAGGTTGGGTAGGATGTGCAAATATATTTGGCGTTTAATGTGTAGGCCTGTCTCCATACTTAGTCCATTTAGCTTGATTATAGTCAATAGCTTTTCATGCATCAAAAAAAGATTCTGGCACTTGTCCATAAATCTCGTGTTATTCTTCCCCAAAAGGTAATGTCTGTATGTTCCTCCATATGTCCAGATTTAAAGTTGTTGGTAAAGCTGTACTGTATTGACAGGAGCATAACAAGTGACCCTGTTGCCCCTTTGCAAGTGGAATACGTAGTCTTGTTATAAACACAATTCCCATTTGTTCCTTAAAGTATTGGGCCCATGGTCCTTCCTTCTACCAAAGAAGGTACGAGGGAAAGAACAGTAGCAGAAGAAAAATATTGCAATACATAGTCCAGGTTCTAGGAACACGAGTTCCAGGGTAGTCCAATCCATTGAGGTGTTTCTCCTACTTAGATGGAAACAGTTCAACAGGTGAGGCAGGTTGAAATTTCATTTTCAGGCCGTCCAGCTGGGGAGCTTGTCACTGGAGAGGATATGATGGGACTTTCCATGGACTCACACCTTGATTCCTTAAATCAGGAGGACTTGGCATGGTTGAGACCACTCAGGACTGGTATTTCTAGGTGACAGTTCTTTTCACCTGAACCCACTCTCCAGGAACAACAATGGCCAGAGACAGGTGGTAGGGCAGCCTGGGCCTGTACTGAGATAGAAGACAAAACCTGCGCCAGATTATGCAAATATTAAGTAACTTTTTTTTTTCTCTTCTTCATTGGCATTCTTGAACCTTCATGTAACAAAAGCCTCCCATACATCATTTGAAAGGGACAAAGACAGCTTTTGAATTGAGGCCTATATTGAAATGGCCTCACCGCTAAATGTTGTAAAGTCTTTTATTTACTTGTATTTATATATCATATATTTATCACAGGTTTAACTAAAGTATAAATACAACCATCCTGTTTTAGAAAAGTATCAATCATCCCTTGCGATCCCCCTTCAGTGGCTGCTTCTATGTCCTAGCTATTGCTTTTCTTTTTCTTTCTTTCTTTCTTTCTTTCTTTCTTTCTTTCTTTCTTTCTTTCTTTCTTTCTTTCTTTCTTTCTTTCTTTCTTTCTTTCTTTCTTTCTTTCTTTCTTTCTTTCTTTCTTTCTTTCTTTCTTTCTTTCTCCATCTCCAATCTTGCAACATCCACCTCCCACTTTCTTCTATTTTCCATTTTTCTCTCTTTCCATATTTCTATAGTATATTCTTGTTCCTTCAACATTCTAAGGCTGGTGTTAAGGCATACAATTCACACGTTTGGGCTGACCACATTAATGACAGTCTCCCTGCTTCCAACAATTTTAATGTATGCTAGTCACAAGTCTGTGCACACCCACTTAAAAACAACTTTCCTGCTTCTTCCTTCTATTATCCATTCCTTCACTTCCCTTCTGCCACTCTGGCCTAACTTCTGTCTTTTATTCTTCCACAAAGACATCTTTTATCAACTTTACATGAGTCAACTCTTTCCCTTTTACTATTAATCAATCTTCTTACTGTTCTCTTCTCCAAAAGTATTCAAGACTCCATAAACATACTTGGAGTCAGTGTATATATTCTCCTTCTCCCTTATTCACAAGCTCAGAGCCTGCCATAAGGCATAAAATCCACAGTTTTGTGCTGAGTAAGGGAGGGAAATTCATCCAGCCTCCATTCACATTTTCTCCTCCCCCTCTACTATCGCATCTTCATTAGGAATATTGAAGGTGTGAAGGGGGAGGGGAAAACTAGCACCTCCTCTCCTCCACCAAAAGAGAATTGAATAGTCCAAAGAGCCAGATTAAAAGAAAAAGAGAGAAAAAAAACTTGCTTTCAGTTCTTTGAATTTTCTTTTCTTTTCTTCCGTGGCTTTAGTTGTTATCAGATAAACTAGCCAACCGGAGGTTTACAAAGTTTGTCAACGTTGCCTTGTTGAAGATTATTTTTACTACCACACATCAACACAAAGCACCACCAGACATTGTCTGACAGGGTTAAACTTAACAGCCACTTGAAGTTTCAAAACATCCCAATTGTTCAAAACACATTGCAGAGGAGTACATTTTTATTTAATTTGTTTTTTTAAATTACTCTGACGATTCCCCATATTTTTTAATATTTTTTTTATTTTTTTTTTCAAGATAGTTTCTCGGCTTCCTCTCTTTTCACTTAATTAATTTGTAATTTTGCAATTAATTTTTTCTTTGGAGGACTAGTCGGGGAGATCAGCCCCCTATCTTATTCCAAAATTACCAAAACCTCTGCAAAAAAAAATTACATTCCAATTTAATTACTTTTCTTAAATCACTCTATCCTGTATTAGAAGACAGTTGCTTGGCTTCCTCTTTTCTTACATTTATTCATTTATTTTTATGCTTATCTATAGAGGACTAGTCAGAGAGATCAACCTCCTGCCTTATTCCAGGATTTCCAAAGCTTTTTTTGTTTATTTCTGTTACTCACCAAGGCGCCTGTTGCAATTTCTCCCGTCAGTGGAGAAGCATGAAACCTCATTGAATTCGGGCGTTCAGTGTGGGGAGCTGGCGCTATTGAAGACCAAGGACAGTCCTTTGAACTATTGACAGCGGACATAGAACTCATTCCAGAGACTCAACTTATACCAAGTGAATACCGAGATTTAGCAGAAGCTTTCAGTGAAAAGGAATGTGACAGCCTTCCCCCACCACCGGGCTACTGACTGCGATTGAAATCCTACCGGGTGCCAAACTCCCTAAGCCAAAAATGTATTCAATGACACCCAGAGAGTTAAAAGAACTGAGTGAGTACATTGACAAGAATCTGGCCAGGGGTTTCATTCAACCCGCAAAGTCATGCATGGCTGCCCCCGTGCTGTTTAAGGAGAAGAAAGATGGGTCGCTGAGACTGTGCATGGATTTTAAAGGGTTAAATGCAGTCAGTGTGGAGAATATGTACCCCCTCTCCCTGATGAAAGACATGTTGGCCCATTTGGCAAAGGGAAAGTTTTTCACAAAATTGGACTTAAGAGAGGCTTATTACTGGGTGCGAATTAAAGAGGGGTATGAATGGAAAACAGCTTTCAGCAGGGAAAATTTAAGGGAACTTAAAATCTAAACAAGAAATGGAAAATCTGGGTATTAATCTATCATGGTGGGCATACTTACAAATGCAAGTTAGATATGATAAAGATGTTAAACTCTGCGGATTCTATAAGGAGCAAACCTTGTTTGATATTATTAACCTCATGAGAAATTAATTAAGAAAATTTATAATTTTCTATTGAATTTGAAAATGGAAAGTGAACAAGTTAATCAATGATAATATGGGCAATTTTTTTGGGATATAATATAGAATTAGAAAAATGGCAAAACTTGTGGGAAAGAAATTATAAATTGACAATGTCAACTTCTTATAAAGAAAACTCATATAAAATGTTTTATAGATGGCACTTGCCACCAGCAAGATTAGCAAAAATGTTTAAAAACATGTCAGATAGATGTTGGAAATGTAAACACAAGTCAGGTACTTATTACCATGTTTGGTGGAGATGTGCCAAAGCAAAGAGTTATTGGAAAAAAATACATACATGGCTAGAAAAGATGTTGGGAAAACATGTAGATTTTAAACCTGAACTTTTTTTATGAGGTATAATGCCAAAAAAGACTGATAAACAAAGCATATATTTGATTTTACATGTAATAACAGCGGCAAGAATTATATTTGCACAATACTGGAAAAATGAAGAAATACCATCAGATGAAGAAATAATTTTAAAAATACTAGAATGTGCAGAGATGGATAGACTTACTTTGAGGTTGAAAGAAAAAGAAGAAACAGAATATTATCAAACTTGGGACTTATTTTATCAATGGCTAGAGAAAAGAATAAAGGATTAGGAATTAAATCTGTATTAGTGAATGTAAAACTCAGACAACACGTTTGTTGAACAAGTACTATTGAATGTATGAAAAAAATCAATAAAAATCTTATATTAAAAGAAAAGGAAAACAACTTTCAACAGCCTTCTGGGAAGCTTTCAGTTCAAAGTTATGCTTTTTGGGCTCCAAGGAGCCCCTGTTGTGTTCATGCAATTAATCAGGTGCTGCATGATCATCTGTATAAAGGGGTCCTAGTCTATCTTGATGACATCCTTATTTACACCGAAACCATGGTGGAGCATGTAAGATTAGTGCGCGAAGTGCTCAAAAAATTACTGAAAGCCAAACTTTACGCTAAACTCTCTAAATTCCATCAAACGCGCCTCGACTACCTTGGGTACAGGATCTCCAGCAAGGGGGTGGAAATGGACCCAGCCAAAGTCAAAGCGGTGCTTGAATGGCAGCCTCCACGAACCCAAAAGCAACTTCAAAGCTTTCTGGGATTCACAAACTTTTATTGGCAATTCATTCCTTCTTTTGCCAAGATAGCTTTACTGATTACTGAAGTGCTGAAAACCGGAAAAGGGGTGGGGAAGCCTCAACCCTGTCAGCCCCTACCATGGTCTATGGAATGCCAAGCATCATTTGAAAGCCTAAAAAGACTATTTGCTGCTGAACTTGTTCTCAAGTACCCTGATCCTGACGAGCAGTTCATAATCCAAGCCAATGCGAGTGATGTCACAGTGGGAGCAGTCCTTCTGCAAAAAAATCAAAAGGGGGACCTACAACCCTGCATCTACACTTCCAGGAAATTAACTGACACTGAAAGGCGATGGGCTATATGGGAAAAGGAAGCTTTCGCAGTGAGATGGGCCTTATTAACGTGGCGCCATTTCCTTAATTGGTCTCATATATCGGAACCATGACAGGGTGAACCTTCAGAATAAGAGGTTACTGGACCTAGAAGGCCATGAATTAAGGTTTGGCTGGCATGGTTACTTGTGGTATGACAAAGTTAAAGTAAATGTTTATTTTAATAATCATTTTGTTAGATGTGCCATTTTGAGAATTTGGAATAAATATAAAAGGAGGTTTTCTATGAAGGTGCCACTTTGGGTTTCCCCACAAGAAGCCATTTTTAGAAAAGAGATGGTGATGAGGCTGAATTGGTGGACCTATGGTAAAATAATATATTTTAATTTGGGCGAGCCTACCCTCAAATCCAAGGAGGAGCTACAATCAGAAGGTCATGTCTGCCATTGGTTTACATACATGCAATTGAAAGAAAGATTTAAACTAGACAAAAAGGATCATGGGTTTAGTTTTGTTAAAAATGAATTGGAAATCCTACTGTGCGATAGTGATGAACATATTGCTAAAGTTTATAAAATGTTATTGAATTTAAATCTGGAAAATGAACAAGTAAAACATTGTATGATTCAGTGGGCAAGGAATTTTGGGTATAATGTAATGCTTGAACAATTGGAGAATATGTGGAATAAAGGATTAAAATTTACATTAAATTATAATTTAAAAGAAAACTTTTACAAGATGATGTACCATTGGTATTTAACACCAGATAAGTTATCAAAAATGTATAAAGGCATTTCAAATGAATGTTTGAAATGTAAAGGTAAAGAGGGGACTTTTTACCATTTATGGTGGACGTGTGATAAAGCAAGAAAATACAGAAAATTCTTAAAGTGAATATAGAAAGAAAACCAGAGACCTTTCTTTTGGGGTTAATGGACAAAGACCTGGAAAAAAAATATGGAACCTTGATGTTATATATGTTGACAGCAGCAAGATTACTCTACACTCAGAAATGGAAGACCACATCGATTCCCACAATGGAGGAATGGTTGCAAAAACTGATGGAGCTAGCAGAAATGGCTAAATTGACTGTACTGATTAAAGAAAAGAATATGAATACTTTTACTGCTACGTGGAAACTGCTTCTGGTCTTTGTGCTTGAGGTCGAAAAAAATGAAATTTTGATTTTGGGCTTTACCGATTAGATAGATTTGTTGTTATCGAAATGGCTAGTTTACACTATTTTGTAAAAGTAAAAAGTTGAGGCTTGATGTTGATATTCTATTTTACTGCACCAAAGGAAGTTGGAAGTCAATGCCTTTTTTTTCTTTTTTTCCCTTCCCTTCTCTCACTTTTCTTTTCCCTTTCCCCTTCCCTATCTTTCCCGCTATTTACTTTTGTATTTTCTTTATATTGTATACTATAAACCAGTGCTTTTCAACCAGTGGTACGCGTACCACTTGTGGTACATTAATGAGTGGCAGGTGGTACACAGCCCTGCCTAGCCAAGTGTAGTGGGGGAGGGAAAGAGCCAGCACAGGCAAGGACTTACAGTGAGAGAGTCCTCTGGAGCTGCAAAGTGGCTGGGCAAGCCACCTGTGCTGTCAGCAACAAACAGGCAAGAAATGCAGTGGGGGAGGGGTTGCCCTCCAAGAGGAATGAAAAGCAGCAATGGCTGGAGGTGAGGCACGGGGGAGGGAGGGAGATGGAGAGTGGAAGGATTCTTATGTGCTTTTGTGACTTTGAAGTTCTGGGATTTGTGCAATGAGGGCTTTGCATTCTTAAGGAGTGTTTGGCAATTTCTATTTGGCTGATGGCTGATGTCTCCTGTTAGCTTCTATTGCTCTGCTATTGTTAGCTGTAAGTTTTGCTGCAAGGGATTTTGAAGTATTTTTCTCCTGAATGGATTTTGCCTGTAGCATTCCTTATGAATGGAGCCATTTGGGGAGGCTGCCTTAGCCGGCAGCCAATACTTACAACATTTTTTTTCTTCCTTAAGTGCTGGCTGCTTTCCTTTCTAGCCAGTAGCTAATTCTTAAAGGGGAATGTACCTTTTTAAGCTAGTTCACTCAGCAGCTTGTCTTTTCTGTCTCTGGAGGCTTTTCCTTGTTTGATGAATATATAGAAGAGAGAAAATATGGGGGGGGGGTTTTCAAATTCTTCCTTCAGAAGGAGGTGGGCATGAGAAAGAGGGAGGCAGGGAAGGAGGGAGGGAGGGAAGTCCCGCCTTAGCATTTGGCCACCAGCAGCCCTGCCATTAACTTTGCTTGTCAAAAGGTTGCAAAAGGGGATCACATGACCCTGGGACACTGTGACCATCATAAATATGAATCAGTTGCCAAGCATCCAAATATAAATCACATGACCCTGGGCATGCTGCAATGGTCATAAGTGTGAAAAATGGTCATAAGTCATTTCAGTGCAATTGCAACTTTGAACAGGTTTTTTTTTTTGGTCATCAAGTTTTTGACACCTTGCTAGGTGGTACTCGAATATTGCCATATCCTAAAAGTGGTACAATTGGTGAAAAGGTTGAAAAGCCCTGCTATAAACTAATAAAACTTCAGTGATTATAGTAATGGCAACTATATCATATCTGCCTTCATGTACTAATACTTCAAGTTCACCCTGTTTGTTCCCTAAACTTTGAGCGTTAGTGTATACGCATTTGAGTCCTTTATTGTTCTTGGGTATGTTTCTTATATCTCCTACTTTGTAACTGGGATTTACATCCTTTCCATCACTCTCTATTTCATTATGTTTTTCTTTTTTATTTCTTTTTTCTCTTTACTCCCTTCCTCCTTATGTGATTGGTTATCTGGTGGTTTTTGCTTGGAATTAGGTTCTAAAGGTCATGAAGATTGCCCCCCTCCCCCCTCAATTTTAGTTTAAAGCCCTTTTGATAAGATGAGCCAGTCGTTTTCCGAATATATTCTTTCCAGTTCTTGTGAGTTGCAGTCCATCCCTTGCCAATAGCCCTTCATCTAGGACCGGTAATGCAGACCATGGTCTAGTAAGCCGAAGTTCTGTAGATGACGCCAGGTTTTAAGCCAGTGATTCGTTTCTAAAATCCTTTGCTCCCTCATTGGATGTTGGCCTTTTGTTGGAAGTATAGATGAAAACACAAGTGCTCCTAATTCTTTAAATTTCTTCCCTAGCTGTTCATAATCACTTGTTATTGTTTTCAGATTCATTGTTGTGTCATTGGTCCCCACATGTAGGAGAAGAAAAGGGTAGTAATCTGTGGGGTTGATTATTTTAGTAAGGTACCCAGTTACATCTTTGATTTTTGCTCCAGGAAGACTATATATCTCCCTAGATTGACTGCCTGGTCTGCAGACTATAGTTTCTGTTCTGCTAAGAATTGAATCTCCTATTACCAATATTTGCCTTTTTTTTCCTAGGGAAGTCTGGAATACTTTTCTTTCTGTTGCAGGAATGCTGGGTTGTGCCTCTTTTTAAGAAACTATTGATGAATGCTCTTTTGTGAGTGTCTGTATATTTTCTTCCAGGGGGAGGCTTTGAAAGTGATTGTTCAGTTCCAGAGGGGCTTCACTGGAGTGGGCTAGGGTAGATAGTAGGGGCTTTGCTCTTGGTTGTTTTCTTCTAAGAGTGACATGTTTCCATCGGTCTTGCTCTTTAGGTACATATGTAGGCTCATTTTTTATGGAAGCTGTTTGTTCCATATTGTGTTAGATTTGGGTGTATTGGTTTTTTTCTTTATGTTCATATATGGGGTCATCATTTTTTTTAGAAGCTGTTTGCTCTCTATTGTCTTTTATTTTGGTGTAGTCTTCTTGTTTAGGTTGGGATTTTTCACTTTGCTCATTGAGTTTCAGAGTGGCTAGAGTTCCCTCTAAACCCTTTACTTTTTCTTCTAGTAATTCAAGTAGTTTACATTTGATACATACATAGTTTGGGTCTTCTGTGGGCATACTCTGAAACATATGGCACACTTTACAAGTCACTATAGTGTCAGTCTCTATCTCCATGACTTTTTTCTTTGCTAAAAAAAAATAAAAAATTATAAAAAATTAAATATTCTCCATGTTGCGAAGTGTCAGTTTACAATAGTTTACAAGAGTTCTTGACCTTTTGTTCTCTGTCTTGAAAAATTCATCACTATCTTCCCTGTTTTAAGTGTCTGTCTCTGTGGTTTTTAATTTTTTTCCTCTTAGATTATTAAGAATTTAAACATTTCTAAAGAATTAAAATAAGTAAACTTTTTTTAAATGAGTAGTTGAAAAAAGAAATAAAAAAATTGAAAAGAGAATTTTAAATTGAAAAAGATTTAAAAATTAAAAACAGAATTTAAAATTAAAAATGATATTTAAGAGTTGAAAAAAGATTAAAATTGGAATAAGGAATTTTAAAATTGAAAAAAGAAATTAAAAAAATTTAAAAGGAATTTTTCTTAAGAAAGGGAATTCAGAGATTTTAAAAAATTAAGAATTTACAAGAGTTTTTGGCCCTTTATGAAGTAATATGCACTTTTTTTTGTTGGAAGTCTCAGGCTATTTTCTAGGAGATGCTTTGCTCTTAACCCTCTATTCCCTGACTTGAAAGTATTTCCCTTTCCTCCTTGTCCACAACTGTTTTGTACTTACCTTTTTTTCACTGCTTTCTTGCCCTTTGGTTGCCTGGCCACTGCCGGGGTTTTCAGGTACAATGTGCTGATGTGGGCACTCTGCTTAGCTGGTCCACCACGCTGCTCTCAGCTGCTGCTGGTCTGCCACACTGCTCTCAGCTGCTGCTGTGGGCACTGCTGCTCAGTTGCTCCTCTCAGCCTCTGCTGGTCCACCACACTGCTCGCAGCTGCTGCTGGTCTGCTGCACTGCTCTCAGCAGCTGCTGTGGGAGCCGCTGCTCAGTTGGTCCTCTGTGCTGCTCTCAGCCACTGCTAGTCCACTATGCTGCTCTTAGTCGCTGCTCGGGGCACTTCACTCCTCTGCCACATAGCTCTGCACCGCTGCTGCTCAAGGTCTGCCGTGCTGCTCACAGCCGCTGGTCTGCTGCTAACTAGCTCCATTTCACCGCTGCTCAGTAGCCTCCGTTTGCACTGCACTGGCTCCACTCAGGTGTCAGGCTGGGTCACTGGGCTGCCTCTTCGTCTCTCAGCTTGGCTGTTTCTCCTCTCAGCTCAGCTGTCTCTCCTTCTCTCAGATAGGTCACCAGGCCACCTCTCAGCTGGGCCACCTCTCAGCTTGTCCACCTCTCAGCTGGGCTACCTCTCACCTCTTTGTTCAAGGAGTTCAAGTTCTCTTTTTAATCCCTCCTGTAGCTAATTTTGATGTTGCCCTCTTGATATAGTTTGTGATCCACACATGTATTGAAAATGACAGATGAATAAAATTTGCAGAGTAAAACAAAATCTCAGCTTAAAATGAAAAAAAAATAGTATCTCAGCTGAGAGCACAAAAAAAGAAATGTCAGCTTGTTAGTGTAAAAAAAGATTATACAAATATATATATGATATAAAAAGATAATACAAGGTAGCCCACAAAAATCCACAAAATATTAAAAAGTATTAGAAATTTTAAAATATTGTAAAAAAATATTGCAGTCTCTTTTGTAATCCACAAAAGAAGGTAGAATGATAATTGCAGTTCAGGGCAATAAAAGCAGTTCAGGGCAATTAAAGTTTACCATTTAGGCAATAAAATTTTACAATCCGGCTGTAAAAATGTACAATAGTTGTAAACAACTTTTTAAAATGTTCACTCAGTTTTCTCAGGATCATTCAATATATTTTAAAAAATGTATTCAATTCATTCATGATTAGTTAGTAAAGACTGGAATCCTTATAAATCCTTATAAATATGCAGAGAGAAAAAGAAAAAAACATCACCCTTGCAAATAGATCTGCACTTCATTAGAGAAAGAGAGAAAAAGAACACTCATGCAATCAGATCTGTATGTAATTCATTTTGCAATTATGTCTGTGTAAGTATGCTCCGTTAATGGTAAAAAGAACTATGCAGTCAATATTGAAGAAAAACAGTTCAGTCTATATAAAGAAAATTTTCTCAATGCTGAAAAACTTTGTCATTGCTGGTATTTTCTCAATGTCATCAGGAGAACAAAGGAACAGCAGTCTGATTACGCTACAAGTAGAACTCACCAGAATTTGGAACTTTCCATCCAAATAAATGTTTGATTTCCAAGATTTCTCTTCTCTCCAAGTCCAGTCTTTTCCTCCATTCACTTCCCCCCCCCTGTGGTTGCAATTCTGTGCATGTTTGGTTTTTTTTTTAGGTTTTTAATTAGATTATTCAGGAGAGCCCCTCTTCTGCCTGTCTGCTCTCTCCAGCAGTCTAGTAAGAAGGAAGTGTTGACTGTGCATAGGCTTCTTTTTCCAGTTAGAAACTCGATGCTGAGTTGTTTCCTTTTGATATTCTGCTTTCCCGTTGTTTACAAGAGATTTCCCTTATTCACCTCCTTCAGCAAAGGTTCTTTTGCTTTCTTTATGTAGTCATTTAAGCCGTGTTTTTCCTCTTCCATAGTTTGTTTCACCTGTAAGAGTTCTCTGCCACCCTGAGATCTTGGCAAGTACAATTGATCAATATCACTTTTTGGGTGCAGAGCATGGTGCATTGTCATTAGTTTTCTTGTCTTTCAATCCAAGTTATCAAGTTCTAGTTGATTCCAGCTGAGTATCATATTACAGGCACTGCCCAGTTCTTAATTGCCTTTATGATCTTTCCTCCATTCATCTTTGATCTCAAGATTTTCCAGACTTGCTTTATGTATTTTGTTAAAGTAGTTTTCTTGACTTGGTTGTGCAACAGGTCAGAAGCTTCCAAAACCCCCAAGTACTTGTACCCTTCTTCTGGTGTTACTGCTTTTATCAACTCTTCATTTTCAAGTTCGAATCCATCATCTTCAACAAATTTTCCTGTCTTAACAGCAATTGTTGCACATTTGTCAATGGCAAATTGCATTTCAATGTCTCTGCTAAACTCCTCAGTGTGTCATGGTTCTGATAGATGAGACCACCTAAACATAAATCTGAGGCTTGAGGTTTCCTTTAAGAACATGTTTATTGGCTACAAAGTATCGGCACTGTCAAAAATGAAACCAAGACTAAAGTTCCCTCCAAAAAGTTACAGTATACAAAGTTAAACTTCCCACCCCATTACTATGCAATCAACTACGTTTCCCAATAGATTAGTTTGGCGGGCTTTCTAACAGAAAGCTCAGCCTCCCTGTCTAACAAACAGAAATGACCTTGGTTCCCATGGGACAGAGAATTGTTCAAGCTAGCAGAAAAATTCCACCCCCCCTCCCATTCTGGTGGCAACCGAAAATGAGCCAAATGGCTTCATTCAGGTTCATTGCAGAGTTGACAGTCAGACCCCTCAAAAAGAAAACAGATCCTGTAGAGAAATAAACAGAGAAGTTAGGAATCTCCCTGAGGTTTCTGGGGATGCTTATCATAACACTTTTTTATCAACCGATCTGCTTTGACGTCTGTACTTTTCACCCAAGTTGCCTTTGACAATGGATATCCCTTCCACTGTACTAAGTACTGTAATCTCCCCTTGTATAATATAGAGTCAAGGATTCGTTTTATTTCATAATGAGTCTCCCCCTCAACCAAAAGGGGACCAGGTGCTTTCTTAGGAATTGGTCTTAAGGATGACTCTCTGAGAGGTTTTAGCAAACTACAATGGAAAACAGGGTGGATTTTCCCCAACAAGCGAGGAAGTTGTAACTCCACTGTCACAGGATTTATAATTCTAACTATAGGAAAAGGACCAAGAAATTTCGGTCCCAATTTCTTGCTAGGTAATTTGAGTCTTAAATATTTAGTTGAAAGATAGACTTTCTCCCCCACCCAGAACGGTCTCTGAGGGGATCGCTTCTTATCAGCTTGTTCCTTGTATGTTTTTGTGGCTTGTGTTAGAGTTTTTTTTACATTAGTCCAAACAGTCTGCCATGATGTCTCCCACTGATCTAAAGTTTGTGAGGCAGGTGGTTCTTGGGGGTATTCAGGCATAGGAACTAACTCTCTGCTGGTGGCTATTTTAAATGGAGTAAGCCCAGTACTGCTGTGCACGGTATTATTGTAAGCCACTTCAGCAAAAGGCAGGAGGTCAGCCCAGTATGGTTCTACCATCGTGTTAGCTCATTCAGCCGATCCATTCGTGCTTGGATGAAAAGTCGACGAAAGTCCTTGTGTGGACCCAATTAGCTTGAGAAAGTGTCTCCAAAATCTCGCCATAAATTGAACTCCCCTGTCTGATATAATCCTCTTTGGAGCACCGTGGAGGCGGTATATATGTTTCAGAAACATCTTGGCTAATTTCTTTGCAGAGGGAAGCCCTGAGCAGGCTATAAAATTAACCTACTTTGAAAAGAGATCAATGACAGTCCATATTACTGTATTCCCCCTACTTTCCGGTAATTCAACAATAAAGTCCATAGCTATCTCCTCCCAGGGTTGAGAGGGGTCCGCTACCTGCTGCAACAATCCAGGGGGTTTTCCAGGTTGCTTTTTCATGGTGGCACAAGTGGCACAGCTTTTTATGTAGCTTTCAATGTCCTTTTTCATCCCCGGCCACCAAAATTGCCTCTGGAACAAATGTAATGTCTTTAGGAACCCAAAGTGGCCGGCTTGCTTGGCGTCGTGACTGCGTTGAAGCGCCTGGAGTCTGAGGGTATCAGGCAGGTACAATTTACAGCCCTTCCAGGCTAAACCATCTCGTTGGGTCAGTAGGGTCTTATTCACCTGGAACCAAGCATCAGTTTTTAACTGTTCCCTAAGTTTTTTTGTAAAAGGGCTATCTGGCTCGGTAGATTGCGTGTGCACTTGGCCCCTAGTGGTTACTTATTCTGCTGCCACAATCAGTGTCACAATAGAATTTACAATCCCGTCTCGGCGGCTTTTGTACTGGGGCATCCTAGACAAGGCATCAGCTAGGAATTCCCCCCCCCAGGGAAGTATTTCAGAGTGAAATTGAAACGATTAAAGTACTGTGCCCAACGGACTTGTTTGGGGGACAGCTTTTGAGGGGTCCTTAGTGCCTCTAAATTTTTATGATCAGTCCACACTTCAAAAGTCACTTTACCCCCCCTCAAGGAAATGGCGCCAAGTTAGTCAGGCACACCTCACCGTGAAAGCCTCCTTTTCCCATATAGCCCATCGCCTTTCAGTGTCAGTTAATTTCCTGGAGGTGTAGGCGCAGGGTTGTAGGTCTCCTCTTTGATTTCTTTGCAGAAAGACTGCTCCCACTGCGACATCACTTGCATCGGCCTGGATTATGAACTGCTCGTCAGGATCAGGGTGTTTGAGAACAGGTTCAGCAGCAAATATTCATTTTAGGTTCTCGAATGCCACTTGGCATTCCATAGACCAGGGCTTTTCAACCGGTGGTGCGCGTACCACCAGTGGTACTTTAGCACCTGGCTGGTGGTACGCGACCCCTAGCCAAGTGTAGCAGGGGAGGGAACCAGCTAAAGCGGTGCTGCACAGACCTGGAGGAGATCAGCTGGAGCTGCAGAGCTTGGCAGAAGCCCCAGGATCGGCGCACATGGCGACATAGTAATTGGAGCTTCCGGCACATCCAGAAGAGAAAAGGAGGAGAAGGGCGGAGAGAAGAGAAGGTATAAAGGGGGCAGGTTTTGGCGGGAGAGGGAGAGAAAGAGCAAGAAGCGAAGAGGCTTTTCTTACCAAAGCAGTGAGGAGAGACAGAGCAAGCGGCCTGTTTAGCGAGCGGCCTGTTTTCAGGCGAAGGGCGTGGGAGCGAGCAGCCTGTTTAGCGAGTGGCATGTTTTTGGGTGAAGGGTGAGTGAACGAGCAGCGTGTTTTCAGGGGAAGGACGAGCAAGCGAGCAGCGTGTTTTTGGAAGGGCAAGTGAGCGAGCGACGTGTTTTTGGGAGGGCGAGCGAAATTGAGTTTGACACCCCTGATATAAAAGGTTGTTAAGTGAATCTGGTTTCCCCATTGACTTTGCTTGTCAAAAGGTTGCAAAAGGGGATCACAGGACCTTGAGACACTGCAGCCATCATAAATATGAATCAGTTGCCAAGCATCCGAATGTAAATCACATGACCCTGGGAATGCTGAAATGGTCATAAGTGTGAAAAATGGTCATAAGTCACTTTTTCCAGTGCCGTTGTAACTTCGAACAGTCACTGAGCGAACTGTTGTAAGTCAAGGACTACCTGCACTTTATCACTTTTTCCTTTTTTTTTTGGTCATCAAGTTTTTGACACCTTGCTAGGCGACTGGTGGTAGTCGGATATTGCCATATCCTAAAGGTGGTACAATGGGTGAAAAGGTTGAAAAGCCCTGCCATAGACCATGGCAGGGTCTGACAGGGTCGAGGTTACCCCCCTTTTTTCTGGTTTTCAGTAGTTCAGTAATCAGTAGAGCTAATTTAGCAAAAGAGGGACTGAACTGCCAATAAAAGTTTGCGAATCCCAGAAAGCTTTGAAGCTGCTTGAGGGTTCGTGGGGGCTACCATTCCAGCACCGCTTTGACTTTGGCTGGGTCCATTTCCACCCCTTCTCTGGAGATTCTGTACCCAAGGTAGTTGAGGCGTGTTTGATGGAATTTACATTTGGAAAGTTTAGTGTAAAGTTTTGCTTTCAGTAATTTTTTGAGCACTTCGCGTACTAATCTGATGTGCTTCACCATAGACTCTATGTAAATAAAGATGTCGTCAAGATAGACTAGGACTCTTTTATACAGGTGATCATGCAGCACTTGATTGATCAATTGCATGAACACAGCAGGGGCTCCTTGCAGGCCAAAGGGCATAACTTTGAATTTAAAGCTTCCCAGAAGGCTGTTGAAAGCTGTTTTCCATTCATACCCCTCTTTAATTCGCACCCAGTAATAAGCCTCTCTTAAGTCCAATTTTGTGAAAAACTTTCCCTTTGCCAAATGGGCCAACATGTCTTTCATCAGGGGGAGGGGAGTACATATTCTCCACACTGACTGCATTTAACCCTTTAAAATCCACGCACAGTCTCAGCGACCCATCTTTCTTCTCCTTAAACACCATGGGGGTAGCCACGCGTGACTTTGTGGGTTGAATGAAACCCCTGGCCAGATTCTTGTCAATGTACTCACTCAGTTCTTTTAAGTCTTGGGGCATCATTGAATACATTTTTGGCTTAGGGAGTTTGGCACCCGGTAGGATTTCAATCTCACAGTCAGTAGCCTGGTGGGGGGGAGTTTGGCACCCGGTAGGATTTCAATCGCACAGTCAGTAGCTTGGTGGGGGGGGGGGGAAGGTTGTCACATTCCTTTTCCCTGAAAGCTTTCACTAAATCTCGGTACTCACTTGGTATAAGTTGGGTCCCTGGAATGGGTTCTATGGCAGCCCTCACAGGTTCAAGGGTCAGTTCTTGGTCTTTAGTAGTAACAGCTTCTCGCACGTCGCTGGGTGTGTGAGGGGGAAGGGGTCCCATCGCTAACCTTAATGTCCTCACTCCATCCTCCCACCAAATCAAAGGGCGCCACTTATCAAGCCAAGCCAATCCGAGAATTACAAATTCAGTCATTTTGGGGACCACTACGAAGTGGATAATTTCCCAGTGCTCCCCCATTTCTAAATGCACTGGTTCAGTTAGATGTGTGGCAGGAGCTCCCCCAATAAGTGACCTGTCTGCCTGTTCAAACCTCATTGCTAGGGGCAGTAGTTTGGCATGAATTCCTAGCTTTAGCACTGTAGGGAGGTTGATTATGCATCTGGTACAGCCTGAGTCAATTTAAACGTTTAAGTCCATTTGGGCTCCTGTCTTGGGTACTATGACTTTTGCGAGAATGGCAAAAGGCAGGATGGGTTGGCTCACCATTGGGTCATTTCCCCCCTCATCGTCATTGTTGTAAGGTGCTGGCATCGGGAGTTGTTCTGGATGAGGTTCTGTTTCTCCCTGGGGTGGAGAAGCGACCTGGACGTCTTGCTCTTTGCTGTCCCAATTTGATTTCTCCCACATAGAACGAGGCTTTCTCTTTGGCTTTGTTGTGGCAGCAGGTGTACTCTTGGCTTGGGGAAATGGAACTGGACAATCAGCAGCTCGGTGCCCTAGTTGACCACACCTGAAGCACTTGGTCGGGATCCCTGCTGGCAGCTGAAGGGAACTGGTGGCTGCAGTAGCTTGGGGGCATTGGACCACTCGTTGTCTCTCCTGGACCCGCCTCGGTCTGGACTCAGAGATGTTGGGCCTCTGGTAGCGGTTCAGTTCGATGTCTAACGTTATAGCCACATGGTACCATTCACGGAGCTGATCAGGAACTCCTCGGTAGGTACATGCCTGAAACAAATCAGGGTCTAGCCCCGCTTTGAAGTGGCAGATCAGCGATGGCTCCGGCCACTGTCTGAGCCTGCCAGCCACCTTCTGAAACTCTCGAATGTAGTCTTTGGCTGGTCTTCCTCTCTGCTTCAGGTCATGGATGTCCTTCTCGGCTTGCAGAGCTAGGGACTTATCTTCGAACCTGGCTCTCAGTTCACCCATAAACCAATTGATGTTCCACAGTTCTGGTGCTTGTTCATCATGCAGGGTGGTCACCCACTCAGCTGCTTCCCCTTCTAGGTTCGCTGCCATGGCATTGACCATCCTGGCCCCATCAGGGTAAGTGGGACTGTAGCGGTTCAGGTGAGCCCACCCTTGGTTCAGGAAGAAAGACAGCTTCTCAGGCTCTCCATCAAACATGAGTTTGATAGGAGGTGGGTCTCCAGGCCATTGTCCCCAGTAGGATTATTGCATACCCAGTCGCTGGCGCTGGAGTCAGGGGAGAGCTACATTGTGAAATGCTCTTGGCTGGGCTCCAGGGTTTGTAAGACGTTGACCTCTCTCGGGGATATGCCGGCGCACTGGACTCGATGCCAAGACTGACCGGGATAGCATTGAAGCAGCCCAAGGCATCGCGACTGAGCGTGGGCTTCACTGGGGAGGTAGGAGTGTTGCGGAGCTCCTGCGGTCTCGTCCACTGGAGATCAGATGGTGAGCAATCGGCTCCACTTCTCCCACTTCGAGTCGGTCGGACGCCTCTCTCAGCCTCTTGATGGAGTGGCTGTGGAAGTCGGTCAGGACTTCCACTCCCCTGATTCATCCCAGCCAGCTGGCCACTTCACCTTTCTCAGTACAGGTGAATGAAGGCCGTGGGATGAAATCAGTGGGAGCTCTACCTCAGCAGCTCCAGCAGCAGGAGCCCCACTCTTTGCCTGGGTGGCAGCCTGCATTCCAGTTGCCGTTGTTACGCTAAGGCCAGAGGACAACTCTCCTCTCCTGTCCATTTATTCCCTGAGTCTTTGTTGTCCTCCTACAGAGTTAGTTAGGCAACTGGGGCTCAGGACCCCAAGTATAAAATTTCAAGGAGTCTTGGTTTAATGTCATGGTTCCGATAGATGAGACCAGCTAAAATATAACTCTGAGGCTTGAGGTTTCCTTTAAGAACATGTTTATTGGCTACAAAGTATCGGCACTGTCAAAAGTGAAACCAAGACTAAAGTTCCCTCCAAAAAGTTACAGTATACAAAGTTAAACTTCCCACCCCATTACTATGCAATCAACTACGTTTCCCAATAGATTAGTTTGGCGGGCTTTCTAACAGAAAGCTCAGCCTCCCAGTCTAACAAACAGAAATGACCTTGGTTCCCATGGGACAGAGAATTGTTTAAGCTAGCAGAAAAATTCCACCACCACCCCATTCTGGTGGCAACCGAAAATGAGCCAAATGGCTTCATTCAGGTTCGTTGCAGAGTTGACACAGTGCTTTTCAGCAGTGAGCTCAATTCCTTGATTTATTTATTGTTAAACCCACCATTTCTCCAAATATTTTAATTTTCCTCATAACATATTCAATGTTCTCTAGCAAGTCTTGCACAATTAATACCAAGTCGTCAGCAAATGCATGTAATTTGTAATTATGTGCTTTAATTTGTAGTCCTTTTGCTTTGTTATTTTGTCTAATATCTCTATTTAACAGTTCCAACACTAGAATAAATAATAAAGGGAATAAAGGACACCCCTGTCTTGTTCCCGTTTGGATTTTACATGGTTTTGTAAAATCTCCATTCACCATGATCTGAGCTTTCTGGAGTGTATACTGTAGATGGACTTCAGACCCTGTATGAAGCCCAATCCAAAATCCATCTTTTCCACTACCTTAATAAATAAATCAGACGACAATACTAAGAACATAAATGTGGAAGATCAGAAGAAATTGCAATTTAAAACTGGCTTTAAAGTTGTAAAAAAGGTACAGTACTTGGGGGTGACTCTCACTGAGGAAAATTCTAACCTTTACAAAAATAATTATGGTAAAATATGAAAGGAGATAAAACTGGATTTAAATAGATGGCAAAAACTAGATTTCAATCAGAATCAGAATCAGAATAACAGAGTTGGAAGGGATCTTGTAGGTCATCTAGTCCAACCCCCCCTGCCCAAGCAGGAGACCCTACACCATTTCTGACAGATGGCAGTCCAGTCTCTTCTTGAAAGCTCCCAGTGATGAAGCTCCCACAGCATCTGAATGCAAACTGTTCCATTGGTTGTGTAAGGACATGCCTCAGTTAAACCTCCCAAGAAAGAACTCTTGAAACTTGCATTGTCTCAACAGGAACTTTTATTGGAAGGTATTGATAGCAGGATAGTAAGGCAGGATCTGAGGATTTCCCGCGCGAAAAGTTACATTAAAAGAACCCTTTCGAACCCCACCCCAACTGTCCATCCGGCTGGTTTGAATTGAGCCAATCCATAGGTGTTAAATTGTTGTGGGAAACAACCAATAAGGCACCATTCTCAAGGCTGTCAGGTTTCTCTGCGGCTTCTTTCCCTCTGCCTGGAGATAAGGCAGATGGCTGGAGGCTCATTCCTTTCTCACCCCAAGAAAGATACTTCAAAGAGGATAGAACAAAGCAAAACACCCCTAGGTCACCCCTCCCCCCATGAGAATGGCAGAACCCGAAAATGAAGGCATAAGAAAGAAATACAAAATACATTGGGGTTCTGACAGGTTGATTGTTCTCACTGTCAGAAAATTTCTCCTTATTTCTAGGTTGAATCTCTCCTTGATCAGTTTCCATCCATTATTCCTTGTCTGGCCTTCAGGTGCTTTGGAAAATAGGTTGACCCGCTCCTCTCTGTGACAGCCCCTCAGATACTGCTGTCAACGCTGCTAACATTGGATGTTTTTGCTTTGACAACAGTTAGAGATGCAACCATTTTCTTCTTATGTTTTACTTTTAGAGTTAGATGATGCTGGGGGGGGGGGAATGTGCATGAGAGTTTAGATAGACATAATAATACTGGACTTAGTGTGTGAACCAAACTTAATGAAATAAGAGATGATAAGAATTGGGCTGGAGAACTGGAGGGAGAGCCTGCATTTCAAACTAATTGGAGAATGTGATTTATGACGGTTAATTGGAGGAGGGAATTGTGCTTTGATACTATGTGCTCAGGGGAGGGGAATCCAGTTTTTGGCTTCGACTGTGTTAGTGCTGATGCCATGCTACTCAAATAAAGATTCTACAATGCCTGGAAGTTCTTTGAAGAGTTTCATCTGTCGGAACCATGACATTAAGCCAAAAACTACAACTTTTTCCTAACTATCTAGGGGTCCCGAGTCCCAGTCGCTGTCCCTAGAATCGAGGGATAAGCTGACAAAGATTCGGGGAAGATCTCAGCATGGAGAAGGATAGAACGCCTGAAACCAGCACCCCGGCAGCAGCGGCTACCCCAGTGGGGGGAGCGACAGCCAGTGCGCCGGTGGAGAAGGAGCTTTTTCAGGCCTCCCGGCTGGGGGCAAAGCCCAAGCTGCGAGGACAGCTGATCTGGTCATCGGAATGGGCCCAGCCTAGCAGAGACTCCAGACGCCTCGAGATGGCCCTGCCACCCTCAAGTGCTTCAAAGGCAGACAAGGTTGAGCTACCACAAAGGGATTCCCGCATGTCACATTCCCCAGACCGGTGGAGAACTACAAAATCGTCTGCCGCTGAGGACTCGGGTGAGTGGAAGTACCTGTCCGCAGCTCGTAGTCAGTCAGTGGAGAAGTTGGTGGAAAGGTTCGAGGAGCTAGAGATGAGAAGCGGAGAGCAACCTTCCCGTTCCCCATACGCCAGCGATCAGGATGATCAACGAGGCAGCCACCAACTCCTGCCAAGGGGATCCCCCAGCCCCTCCTTTGCAGATCAGGCAGCCTTCCCATCCTCGAAGCCCCATACCAGGACCTCCAGCCCCACAGGGAGGGACAGCTCCAGCCATCGTCCCTCACAAAGCCCAGATCGCCGTGGATAACAGCCCGGGCCATCGCCGGGACAGCCAATCCCCAGACCGACGTGCTTATCTACCACCCAGCCCTGGCCTCATACAGCAATGGGGGAAACCACAGCCCCCACATATGGGAGGCCAGCAGTCTCTGCTGGTGCAACAGCAGGGTGGGTGGTCGCAGCCCCTGAGTATGCAGCAGCTGATGGAGGCCTTGCAACAACTTGGGGTGATACAGATGCCAGGAGACCAGGAACCGGTGGGAGGACAGCAGCAGCAGGGGGTGGTGGTTGCCACCCCCGAACGTATAGCAACCACTGAGGGGCCCGCAAATGATGGGGATCCAGCAACAACCCCCCCCCTGGACTGCAGGGGGGCCTACAGCAACTAAGGATGCCACAGCTCCCTGCAGGCCAACAGCAGGGGGGATGGCAACAGCCCCCACCCAGGCAGCAACCATTGGGGGGCCTACAGCAACTGAGGATGCCACAGTTCCCTGCAGACCAACAGCCAGGCGGGTGGCAACAGCCCCCGAACGTGCAGCCACTGGGGATGCGGCAGCTGCCGGGGGTGCAACAGCCACAGTGGGGAGGCCAGCAACCATTGATTTCACCACCTTTCAGAGCAACCTTCGATGGGGACCCAGAGAAGCTGATTTTTTTCCTCAACCAAGTGCGCTCTCATTTGAACCGCTGTGCCTATCTCTATCCGGACCCAGCCGCTATGGTCGACGTGATTGCGACCAGTTTAGATGGAGAGGCATCCAAATGGCTGAACAATTTATCTAACGAGCAAGCCCCCGAGTTAGAGGACCCCCACCTCTTCCTCCTAGGACTGAGAGCAAGGTTTGAGGACCCATCCATTGCCCTCAAAGCAGAAGAACAAATCCATAAGGTAAAGCAAGCCAGCAGGCCTGCACTGGAGTTTTGCAAGATAGCCAGTCGGATAGAGAGGTGGCCTGAGCAACCCCTAGTCCATCACTTCAGAGAGGGATTAGACGACCACCTCTCTCAGGCCTGTATCTATCGAGCAGTACCTGATCAACTGCAAGAATGGTACCAGACAGCGGTAAGACTAGACGTTCAGCTCGCCCGCTATAAGAAGCCACACACCCCTGAAGCCGAGTCGAGGCCAGAGCAACCCAAATGGCAGCCACCCCCCCGAAAACCTCCAACTGCTGCAGCTACTGAAAGTCCCAGGCCACCTGCAGGCCCACCGATCAAGTGTTCCCGATGCGGACAGCAGGGACATCGAGCAGCGAACTGCCCAGTCCCCTACCCCCAACAGCAGAGTAGACCAGGACCAGCAGCGAGAAAGAGACCAGCCCAGCAGCCAGCGAGAGAGAAATCCAACTGGCTCACACAGGAACCTGTTGCCCATGTCACGTCCCCCACGCAGGAGAATGCCAGGACTCAGGCTGCACCCGCCGACGCTCTACCTGCTTACAACAGCGACGACGGAGAGAACGACCCGATGGTGAGTCAACACGTCCCACCTTTCTCTCTACCTGCCAAACTCATAATCCCTAAGACGGGGGCACAGGTAGATTTAAAAGTGCTAGTCGATTCTGGATGCTCCCGGTGTGTCATTAGCTTGCCATTTGCCATGAAAATGGGCATACGAGCAAAGCTGCTCTCCAAACCCATGAGGTTTGAGCAAGCCGATGGCTCCCTGATGGGAGGGACTTTAGTCACACAATTAACTGAGCCCCTACGCTTAGAAATAGGTGAATACTGGGAGTTTATTCGCTTCCTGGTGGCTCCAAAAATGACTGAGGCTGTGATACTAGGATTAGCCTGGTTGGACAAATGGAAGCCGTTTATCTGGTGGGAGAAAGGAATGAGAACTGTGAGGCCACCTATAGGGCCCAAGCCCCCCATTGATTCAACGGACGTTACAGGAAACTTTAGCCCAACCAATGAGCGAGCACACATGGCTGCCTCACCACCACCAGGTGAGCCACTCATCCCCAGAGAGTACCGGGACCTAGCTGAGGCATTTAGTGAGAAAGAATTTGATGTCCTGCCTCCCCACTGGCCCAATGATTGCTCCATCGAACTGTTGCCAGGAGCCAAACTCCCACGACTGAGAATGTACGCTATGTCCCCCCTCGAAATGGAGGAGATGCAGTGATATGTGGACAAAAACCTAGTGAGGGGATTCATTTAATGGGCCAAGTCTGCTGTGGGAGCACCTGTGTTGTTTAAAGAAAAAAAAGATGGGTCTCTTCATCTCTGCGTGGATTATAAAGGTCTCAACGTGGTGAGTGTGGAAAATGAATACCCCCTCCTGAAGGACTTACTAACCCACCTGGCTAAGGGGAGTGTCTTCACTAAATTAGACCTGAGAGAGGCATATTACCGGGTGAGGATAAAGGAGGGAGATGAGTGGAAGACTGCTTTCAACTGTCCCATGGGGAGCTATCAATTCAAAGTCATGCCATTTGGACTACAGGGGCCCCCAGCCGTATTCATGCAGCTGATTAATGAGGTCCTACATGATCATTTATACAAAGGGGTTCTGGTGTATCTTGATGACATCCCGATATACAGCACGAATATGACTGATCATGTAAAACTAGTGAGAGAAGTGTTAAAGAAACTATTGAATGCCAAGCTCTACATCAAACTGTCAAAATGTGAGTTTCACCAGACCCAATTAGATTATTTTGGCTATAGAATTTCCAACGAGGGCATTGAAATGGACCCGATCAGACTTCCGGTTTGCTATCACGGCATTGGCGGATGTGTGGGGCGAGCGTTTTCTCCACCGTCCGGTTTTATCCTGCTGGGGGACCCTGGAAAGGAGAGGACCCCCACTGATCGCGGAAGGGTGGCAGCTCTTCCGTTTGATCCAGGGCAGCTCTTCAGACCGATGGGAAAAAAGACCGGCCATAGCAATATGGCCCGTCACTCAGCTGCTGACGACTGAAGTCAAATCTACTATCAAGCACACTGAAAGCAACGCGGAAGAAGCCGGGTGAGATTTTATCTTCTCTACACCCTAAGTACTTTCCTGTAAAAGCTCCTTGAAGTATTATCCCCCTGTGAGGAGAGAGGGAAGGGAATTCTTGTCCCACCCTCCAAGAACAGCGGCGTCTGACTACCCAGCGGAACTAAGCATCTAAAAGAATAATTTTAATTGAATTGGACTTGTATGCCTTTGAAACTGGGGGACCCTACAGTGTCTTATTCTTACTGGAAGATTTTGTTATTACCTGTAAAGAAGAAATAAAACTGGGACAGAACCTAGAAGAATTTGGAACTTAAAAAACTTTAAATGGTATCAGTGACATCTTGTGGTGGAACTTGGTATGACAATTTGTTATTTGCCATCTCATAAAAAGAGACTTGGCTTACAGCCCAGACCTAGATAAGACTGTGTTGACCTTGGCAAAAACAGCTGGGCAGTGAAACTGGCATATCTAAATGGTGAATGTAAACTCTTACTGATTTTTGTTTAACAAATAACTTCTACTAGAAAGACTGTTTATAAACACGCGAAAAAGATGGACGAGGACCAGAAAAAAACTTTAGCCATGCTAAAAGCAATACATGAAACCATCCTTGCAGCTTGCGACGAAATGAGACCCAAAATAAAAGACCAAGATGACAGCTCAGACATACAAAGCCAAATCCTGATTACACCTAAAGAATCAACAATACAGACTTCTGGTTCCGGTCGCAGTGCAGGCGGTTGGGCAAAGAGTTTGCTCTCTTTGCCAGCTGGTTTCCCCCCGCCGGTAGACCCTGGACAGGGTCGAAAGTCGCCCTGGAGGGGCGACCACCGTGGAGGAGGACACTCGTTGACAGCAGAGGGAGCGGCAGCTCCCTCTGTGGTCCGAGAAATCTCCTTTGGGCCGATGGGGAAAAGATCGGCCATTAACATGGCCGATCACTTAGCTGCTTCAGCCGAAAGTCACAGCAACATCTAAGCGAAGAGAACCACCATGGGTGATCTGGGTGAGACCTTTCCTTCCCTCTTGACACCCTATTTACCTTCCTGTGAAAAGCTTCTAGAATTACTTCCCTACTTTAAGAAAGCAGCGTTCGGAGACTTGGGAAAACGAGCTTTAAGAAAAAATCATTAATTTTTACTGACTATTTGAGCTGTTGGATTTCGGGGATCCTGAAAAAAAATCCTCATTGTGAAGGTGGACCTTCTTTCTCTCTGCCTGCTTGTTTTTAGCTTATGTGGAAGCCTTTAGGGAGTGGAGTGGAGTGTTTTTCTTCCTCCCCCCCCTTCTGAACATTACTGTTCATTTTTAAAAAAAATTCCGGCTGTCTGGGCGGCTTTTGGAATGAAAGCTACAAAGTATCCATTTTAAGCTGTTAACTTTCACTTTGTTCTGAACTTGGCGTGACGCCCAGACATTCCTATCTGTATTGAAACCAGCTCAAAGGCTCCTTTTTTTTCTTTCTTTCCTTTTTTTCTACTAGTAGTTTATTTTGACTTTACAATATAAAATATATTTCCTAGAAAAATGGATTTTCTCTCTCTTTTGGATTACAATATAATAATTGACTTTTAAGGCATCTTTTTATAATACTATTTTGGATTACAAATTGGACACTTACAATACTGACTTGGATTTTTTCTGCATTTATGTTTTTGTTTGGCTTGACGTTTTGTTGTTTCTTATTCTTGTTTGGATGTTACATTTTATAACATTGCTACTATAGAATTTTATTTTATTATTGAAACGGAAGTTTACCTACAATTTGGTTATGGATTTACACCAGAAGAATTTTTGGAACTCAAAGACTTTATTATTATTTTCGATTACATTGTCTCTGGCCTGACTTTTTTGCTTTTTTCTATTTTTCTTTGGATCCTAGACCTTATACACTCCTATTACAGAATTTTTATTGTTGTATTTACCTTCTAAGCTGAACTTTTATCAAAAAACGAAGACTATTTTATTATTGAAATGGAATCCCACCCACAGCTTGACTATGGACTTTTACTAGAAAAAATTTTGGAACTGAAAGAACAATTCAGAATGGACATGAAAGATGATGCTCCAGAGTTAAAAATTGAATCTCAAACTTTGACTGACCAAGTTATAGACCAAGGCTATTCTATTATTGAAATGGAATCTCACCCACAGCTTGACTATGGATTTTTACTAGAAAAATTTTTGGAACTGAAAGAACAATTCAGAATGGACATGAAAGATGATGTTCCAGAGTTAAAAATTGAATCTCAAACTTTGACTGACCAATTTATAAACCAAGGAACAACAGAGGAAGAACAGATCAATACTAAAGAGGCCGACATGCAACTATATTCACAACTTAACGAGACGGAGGAAATATATCTACAATCTATTGAAGAGGAACCAATCAAGACAGAGGAAGATATTACACCTCATATGCAAATTATGGAGAATTTTGATGATCAAAGGCGGATTCCAACTAAAACACTTATAATCCTAAAAGCAACAGGAATTGATTTTCAAATACGAGGCATTGAAAACGCTGACAATATGGACAAACAACGAATAACTACCATACTGATTAAGACTGACTACATAGTGCAGACAACACTGGGAAAAAGAGAAGAGGACTACGATCAGACTCAATTTTGGAGAAAGATGTATAGCCAAACATTAAGATTTGAGGAGTTAGAGGCTCTTTTGTGGAAACCTGCTTGGCATAAAAAGAAAGCTAGAATTAGGTTTAAAAATGAGAGTTAAAATCTTATCTGATGGGTTAAAAAGGCTTTTAGAGATTTTGACTGAGCGAATACTATTGAGATGTTAAAGGCTTAGGATTTTGGTCTGAGATGAATACTATTGAGATGAAAACTATTGATTTGATTATGGTCTGGAATGGTAATATGGAAAATTGGAAATTTTAAAATAAAAAATGAGTTGGATTGATATTGGTGAAATATTACTGATATTTTTTCTTACAATGATTGAATGCTAATTAGAAATGCATTAATTTGATTATGTTAAAGCAACTGAGGAACCTTTAGAGATATGGATTGATTTATAAAATATATATTTGATAGAGTACAGGAAATAGAATATAGTTGAGAAGTATTAAAATATAATAGTTATATAATATGTATATTTTAGAAAAAAATATTGTTTTATGGGAAATTGGGAGACCCGAAATGTAACTTATGTGTTCATTTTAGGCTAAAGTGGAAAATGGTAAATTTAAAATAGTTAAACTTAAAAACAGGATTTTGATTGATATAAGTGAATTACTATCGATATTCTTTTTACAATGATTGAATTTTATTTAGAAATATATTAATACTAGGTTATAGCTTGAGGGAAATAGAGAAGAACTTTTAAGGAATTATTGAATTATTTATGTTTGATTATATTGTTTTCTTTGGATGATTGACCACCCTATCTCCACGTGGATTCTTCAAGCACTCTGATGTAAAACCAAAAAATACCAATAAAACTTGTTTAAAAAAAAAAAAGAATCAACAATACAGAAGATAGCAGATGAAATGGAACAGCCAAATATTAAGATAGAAGACTCAATCGATCAACAAGTACAGATGATACCCAATCCGGACAAGGAAGGGACAATATTGAAAATGGAAAAGACTCTCTATACAATCCAGAAGAAACTTCAGAAAGAAGAAAAACAAAGTGAATTAAAGGCAAATATATCAGAGCAAATATGGGGGACTGGAATTGCAGGACAATCTAATGAGTATAAACGGGCCAGTCCTCCCAGAAAATTGGCAATCAATTGGTCTCCTCTGATACAAATACTACACATGAAAATGGAGGGAGACCCACTGGATGATCTAAAACAGGGCTTTTCAACCTTTTCACAGATTGTACCACTTTTAGGACATGACAATATTTGAGTACCACCAGTGCTTAGCAAGGTGTCAAAAACTTGATGACTAAAAAAAAAAGGGGGGGGATTTTGGGTTTTACTGATTAGATTCATTTGTTGTTATAGAAATGGCTAGTTTATAATATTATGGAAAAGTAAAAAGTTGAGGTTCAATGTTAATGCTTCCTTTTACTGCAACAGAGGATGTATGTTCTTTTTCCCCTCTCCCCCTCACTTTTCCCCCTTTTTCCTCCCCACTGTGTCCTACTATTTTCTTTTGTATTTTTGTATTTTATTCCATAATCTAATAAAATATTACAAACTGTAGAAAAAAAGTAAAAAAGTACCAGTTTTAATTTCTTCAGTGGCTGTTCCTTTGCTGAATCACTTTCCCTTTGCACTGACAAATGTATGATGAATTTATCCATGTTTATTAATATGCACCACTACCAGCTAGTTCAGGGGTCTTCAAACTTGGCACTTTTAAGACTTGTGGACTTCAACTCCCAGAATTCCTCAGCCCTCATGGCTAGTTGAGGAATTCTGGGAGTTGAAGTCCACAGGTCTTAAAGTTGCTAAGTTTGTAGACTCCTGAGCTAGCTGGTTTGCCCTTCTGAGCTCTTCCACAGTGTAGTAAGAATGCACACACCCCCAATCCCTTCCCTGTACCCTTAAAGACACAGGAATCAAGTGCAAAGCAAGAAAATAAAGAAACACAAACTCCATTTTTTTTCTCTTTAAGCTGCCTCAGGCGTGTCACGTGTCACAATGTTGCAATTCTAGACTGAAAGGCTCAGGCAACTGCGAAAAGCTTTAGCTTTAAATTAAGCCTGTTTACCTTCAAATAAAACTTTCTAAAAGCCACAGACAGACTCAAACTAAATTTAACTAAACTAATTACATTTGTTTAAAGGGATTAAACCTTTCCTGTTGTCTTTTTTCCCCTTCCCCCACCCAAACCATGTTCTTTTATAGCCTCTCCTCTCTTCCCCCCCCTTTTTCTTCAGTTCACCTCCAGCTCCGAGCTGCTTCTGGAAGCATCAATCAGCTGGAGCCAATCAGCTGGAGCCCTGCCGGCTCCTGGGGCTTCTGCCGAGCCCAGACAGTCCTGCAGCTGCCTCTCCCTCAGGCTTGGCTCACTTTGGCTCATTCCCCTCCCCTGATACACTTGGCTAGCAATCACGTACCACCTGCCATGTGGCAAAGTACCACAAGTGGTACGCGTACCACCGGTTGAAAAGCCCTGAATTAGAGGGTTAAAAGGAGAGGCTGAGATAAGGGGAATCTGGGTTATTAGATTTAAAATAGTGGGAAATTAGTGGGAAATAAGGCTCTGATTTGTATAATATTGAAAAAATAGGATTGAAAGGGAAATAAAAATTAACTATCAGGAATATGTTTGACTTATTGATTAACCCAGGCAATATGTATAATGGCTATGATCTACTAAAAGGGGATATTTTATTATTAACCAGAAAATTTAGTATGGTGGGAAATAGAAAATCTTTAGGAAATAGAATAAGATTACATTTAAACAGGTAAAACATGTATTTTGGATATTATAGTTTTTTATGAAGTGAGATAAGGGAAACCTTGGTTACCTAGAGCTTGAAAATCATGGATTTTAAAGGTTGATTGGAATATTGGTGAGAATTTAAAAATTAAGTAAAAATTAATAACAGGACATGGATTGTTATACCCAGATTAATTAAAATATGTACAAGCTAAAAATGTATTGATAAATGTAACAATGATGTTTTTATTGAGTTGATTTAATCAGCAATGTATTAACTTGATTAAGGGAAAAAGAGAAGAAATATTTGATGATGTAACCTGAGATCGGTACTAAACTTTATGTTATTGAATTATTGTTTAACCCTGCCACCACGTTGCTTTTCAAATACTTAAATGTAAAATTGGAAAACCAATAAAATATTATATAAAAAAAGAAAGAAATGAACCCGATCAAAGTGAAAGCCATAATTGAATGGCAGCCCCCAAAGACTCACAAACAGCACCAGAGCTTCCTAGGTTTCGCCAACTTCTACCGTCAATTCATCCCCTCCTTTGCCGAGATTGCCCTACCCCTTACAGAATTACTCAAAACAGGCAAAGGGGGAGGGAAGCCGCAACCGGGCCAACCACTAGCATGGACTGTGAGCTGTCAAACCGCTTTTGAGAATTTAAAAAGACTATTTGCTGTTGAACCTGTCCTAAAGCACCCCTGCCCAGGGGAGCCCTTTGTAATTCAAGCTGATGCCAGCAACGTGGCCATCAGAGCTGTATTACTGCAAAAGAACCAAAGTGGGACCTTACAGCCCTGTGCCTACACCTTGAAAAAATTCACTGAGAGCGAGAGGAGGTGGGCAATATGGGAGAAGGAGGCCTTCACTATTATGTGGGGACTGTTAAACTGGCGACACTATCTAGAAGGGAGCAAGGTGCCATTTGAAGTATGGACAGATCATAAAAACCTAGAGGCACTGAAAACTCCCCACAAATTGTCCCCGAAACAAGTGCGATGGGCACAGTACTTTAACCATTTTAACTTCACTCTAAAGTACATACCGGGAGGGAAAAACTTCCTAGCTGATGCTCTAGCCAGATTGCCCCAGTACAAAAGCCAGCGCGAAGAGGTTAACGAGGCAATTATCTCCAATCCACAAACTGCTGCTCAACTCATGCCTCGCAGAGCCCCTAATCCTGATGACCCCGGGGCAAAGAAAATAAAACAAGAGCTTGTCACCGATCAATGGTTCAAAGACAATCAAACCTCCCTAACTTGCAGGGATGGTTTGGCTTACAAAGGAGGAAAGTTATACTTGCCAGAAACCCTCCATCTTAATGCTCTCCGACACGGCCATGACGTAAAACAGGCGGGACACTTTGGATATTTAAAAACTCTACATCTCATTCGCCGGCAATTCTGGTGGCCGGGATTAAAACAGGAGGTGGAAAATTATGTCTGGAGTTGTACTGTATGTGCCACCATGAAAAGAATTCCAGGGAAACCCCCTGGGTTATTGCAGCCAGTGGCAGACCCTTCTCAACCATGGGAAGAAATTGCTATGGATTTTATAGTAGACCTACCTGAAAGTAGAGGAAATACAGTCATCTGGACTGTGGTAGATCTGTTTTCAAAGCAGGCTCACTTCATCGCCTGCAAAGGACTCCCGTCTGCCCAACGACTGACTAAATTGTTCTTGAAACATATCTACCGGCTGCATGGTGCCCCTCAAAGAATAATTTTGGACAGCAGAGTGCAGTTCACAGCTAGGTTTTGGAGGACCTTTCTTAAATTAATCGGATCATCTCAAGGTCTATCATCTGCTTTTCATCCATCTACTAATGGAGCCGCGGAATCCGCTAACAAGATGGTGGAGCAATATCTCAGATGCTATGTTTCCTACCAACAAACCAACTGGACCGATCTCCTCCCTTTTGCAGAGGTGGCTTACAATCACTCTGTTCACAGCAGCACCGGCTTCACGCCTTTCAGAATAGCCACAGGAAAAGAGTTCAGCCCAATACCAGAATACCCCCAGGCGCCCTCTGCTTCTCAGACGCTTGATCAATGGGTGAGGGGTGGGAAGAAGTCTGGAAAGCCACTAAGACTGCTTTAAAAAAGACTTCCGAGACCTACAAAAAGCAGGCAGATAAAAAAGGGCTCCTCAAAGAACATTCCAAGTTGGGGAAAAGGTTTATCTGTTGACTAAATATTTACACCTCAAGTTACCCAGTAAGAAATTAGGACCAAAATTCTTGGGGCCTTTCCCCATTGTAAAGATCATTAACCCAGTCACCGTAGAATTAAAACTCCCTAGACTCTTAGGGAGAGTTCACCCTGTCTTCCATTGCAGCTTGCTGAAACCTTTTCGGGGTTCCACTTTAAGACCTCCCCCTAAGAAGGCACCCGGACCCCTCGTGGTGGCGGGTCAGACCCACTATGAAGTAAAGCGTATTCTTGATTCTAGAATTTTTAAAGGGAAATTGTAGTAGTTAGTACAATGGAAGGGATATTCGCTGTGTGAAGCCACTTGGGTGAAGTCTAGCGATGTGAAAGCTGACAGACTCATTAAAAGGTTCTATCGGAAACACCCTAATAAACCTAGAGGCAATCCCTAACATGTGCTTTTGTTTACATTACAGGATCTGTCCTTTTTGTAAGGGGGGCTGGATGTCAACGCTGCTAACATCGGATGTTTTTGCTTTGACAAGAGTTAGAGATGCAACCATTTTCTTCTTATGTTTTACTTTTAGAGTTAGATGATGCTGGGGGGGGAGGAATGTGCATGAGAGTTTAGATAGATATAATAATACTGGACTTAGTGTGTGAACCAAGGTTAATGAAATAAGAGATGATAAGAATTGGGCTGGAGAACTGGAGGGAGAGCCTGCATTTCAAACTAATTGGAGAATGTGATTTATGACTGTTGATTGGAGGAGGGAATTGTGCTTTGATACTATGTGCTCAGGGGAGGGGAATCCAGTTTTTGGCTTCGACTGTGTTAGTGCCGATGCTATGTTACTCAAATAAAGATTCTTTAAGGTAAACAATGCCTGGAAGGTCTTTGAAGAGTTCCATCTGTCGGAACCATGACAATTGGAACACTGCTATCATGTCTCCCCTGGTCCTTCTCTTCACTAGACTAGCCATGCCCAGTTCCTGTAACCGTTCTTATTTTTTAGCCTCCAGTCCCCTAATCATCTTGGTTGCTCTTCTCTGCACTTTTTCTAGAGTCTCAACATCTTTTTAATAGTGTGGAGACCAAAATTGGTTGCAGTATTCTAGGTGTGGTCTTACTAAGGCTTTATAGCACTTTATCTACTAATCTTTTATACTTCCACCATACAAGTGCAATCGATTGCCTAATAGCATGAATCTTAAAACCAGGGTTAACTTTTACTTTGTCATACCACAGATGAGCATGCCACCCAAATCTCAAATTAAAACCTTTGAGGTCTAACAGCCTTTAATTTTTTAAAGTTATCCAATCTTTTAACCATAACAGACAAAAAGGCTCATAATATAATCTAAAATCCAGCAAACCCAGACCTCCTGTACCTTTAGACTCTTGTAGCAACTTATATTTAATTCTTGGTTTTTTATTTTGCCAAATAAATTTAGATTTATCTTTCTGCCACTGTTTGAAAGTGGAATCTCTAATCAATATCAGTATAGTCTGAAATAAAAATAACATTCTAGTTAGTACATTCATTTTAATTACTGAAATTCTTCCCATTAATGACAAATTGCCAAACCAATCTTATTTCATTCTTTGACCAGGTAAGTAAATTAGTAGACCTGCGAAATGCTGTGGACATAGTATACCTAGACTTCAGCAAGGCATTTGACAAAGTAGACCACAACCTACTTCTTGGAAAGCTAAAAAAAAGTGGGATAGACAGCATCACCATCAGATGGATTTTTTTTTTTATATATATATATTTATTTTTTTAAAACAACAAAACATAACACACATAAACACACAGTGTATACTCCTTTTTTTTTTTTTTTAAACAGCAATTTCGTAACGGTAATCTTCTATTATTTACATTTCCCCCCCTTATTCTTTAAAAAATATTTGTCCTTGTTGTCCCATTGTTTCTTATTTCCATTTTCTTCCTTCATACTATACTTCATACTTAGAATAATACATATTATTACTATACATTATTATACACACATTTTCCCTTTCTTGACCTTTCCATGTTTATTTTCATTTATTATTTCTAATCTCCAACCAATCATACCACTTATTCCATATTACATAGTACTCTGTGTCTTCCTTTTCTTTTATCTCTTTTGTTAATTTGTCCATCTCCGCACAGTCTAAGATTTTCCTTATCACTTCTTCCTCTGATGGTATATTCTCATTTTTCCAGAACTGTGCGTAAACTATTCTTGCTGCCGTTGTTATATGTAAGATTAAGTACCGTGTTTCTTTACTATATTTTCTATTTAAAATACCCAGCATCCATCTTCTTATTTTAGTCCAGTATTTTTTCGCAACTGGGCATGTCCACCATAGATGATAATATGTTCCATGTACCTTTTTACATTTCCAGCATGTCGGCGAGTTGTTCTGGAACATCTTGGCAAGCTTTGCTGGTGGAAGATGCCATCTGTAAAACATCTTCAACTGGTTTTCCTTGAATGCCGCAGACATAGTCAATTTTATGTTTGTTTCCCATATTTTTTCCCATTTCTCCAATTCTATGTTGTATCCGAAATTTTTTGCCCATCTAATCATTGTGTCTTTGACAACCTCATCTTCCATTTTATATCTCAGTAAATATTTATATATATTACTAATTAATTTTATTTCTGTTCCATGTATAATTTTATCCAATTCTTGCGATTCTTTTTGTATTTCGTATAATTTTTTGTCCTCTGTATATTTAGATTGGATTTGTGTGAATGTCCACCAATCAACCTCTCTGCCTACATCTTGTTCCAATTCTTGTTTTGTTTTCAGATTTCCCTGTTCATTTACCAATTCCTTGTATCTAATTATCTTATTTATGTCCAGTAGGTTTGGGTGTTTCAGAGCTTCTGTTGGGGATAACCACATTGGAATTCTTATGTAATGTTTTTGTTTTATTTTTTCCCAAGTCTGTAGCAATGCATCCCTAACTATGTGTCTTTGAAAGTATCTGTGTATTTTATATTTTTCGTCCCATAGGAATGCATGCCACCCCGCTTGCAAGTCATGTTCTTCTAGTGTTAAAACTCTGGTATTTTTCAATTCCATCCATTCTTTTAGCCAAGTTAGGCTTGATGCTTGGTAGTATATTTCCCACTCTGGTAACGCCAATCCCCCTTTATCTTTCGTATCTTGCAAGAGTTTTAATTTAATCCTAGGTTTTTTCCTTTGCCATATAAATTTACTGACCAATTTATTTAATTCTTGAAAGAATGTTTTCCCTAGTTTTATTGGAATAACTTGGAACAGGAATAATATTTTTGGCAATATATTCATTTTGACCGTAGTGATCCTCCCTAAAAATGAAATTTGTAGATTTTCCCAATTTTCTAAATCTTTTTTTATCTGGTGTAATATTTTATCATAATTATCCTCCTTAATCGAGGAGCACTTCGCTGTAAGCCAAATCCCTAAATATTTTATTTTCTTAGTTACGCTTATTTTTGTTTTATCTTCCAGTTCGCTTTCCTGTGCCTTTGTAAGATTTTTGGTTATTAATTTGGATTTATTCTTATTAATCTTAAGTCCGGCTACCTCACCAAATTCTTCTATTTTTTTAATTAATTTAGGGCCGGTTTCTAATGGGTCTTCCAAAATAAATACCAAATCATCAGCGAAGGCTTGGACCTTATATTCTTCCTTCTTAATTTTTAAACCCTTTATTTCTTGGTCCTCTCTGATTTTTGTCAGAAGTATTTCTAATGATAAAATAAATAGAAGAGGAGAAAGTGGGCACCCTTGTCTTACTCCTTTAGTTATATCAATTTTTTCTGTCATTTCGTCATTCATAATTACCCTAGCTGTTTGTTTAGTATATATTTTCTCAACCATGGATTTTTAACTGGCTGACAAACCGTACTCAACAAGTAGTCCTTAATGGTACTACGTCTACATGGAGGGAAGTAAGCAGTGGGGTACCACAAGGTTCTGTCCTAGGCCCAGTACTCTTCAACATCTTCATAAACAACTTAGATGAAGGAATAGAAGGGGAACTTATCAAATTTGCAGCTGGCAATCTCTCCCCCTCCCATCACCCCTTCCTGAGCGCGGAGGAAGGCAAAGGAATGAATGGAGGGAGGAAGGAACGGAGGGAGGAAGGAAGGAATGGAGGTTCCACGGGGCAGCCCTGGAATCAGCAAGGAGCTGCCCCGCCGCCTCTGTCCCGCCCCCTGGGTGTGCACAAAGGAGACAACCAGCGCCGGCGTCCTGGGTGAAGTCAGCCTGCTGGGCAAGACAGCGAACAGGGACGCCGGACTCCGCTTGCGCACGTACCCAGGGGCAGGGCAGGGGCGCCTGTCACTGGTTCCAGGGCTGTCCTGTGGATCTAAGGCTGAGCGCATTCTGGCTTTGATGGTTGGCACCAGGTTGTAAATCAGTGCCCCGTCAGCCTGGGTTGGGCCGAGGTATGGCGGGCCGGTCCTTCGCTCTTTCCAGAGCAGGTCCCCGGGCCGGACAGAACCACATATCGGGCTGAATCCGGCCCGCAGGCCTTGTGTTTGACATGTCTGCATTAAAGAGTGTATGGTAAAATGGGCAAAAACATTTGGGTATAATATAATGCTAGATAAATGGGAGAATGTATGGACGAATGGATTAAAATTTACATTAAATTATAGCTTGAAAGAAAACTTTTTAAAAATGATGTATCATTGGTACTTGACCCCAGATAGACTAGCAAAAATGTCTAAAGGGATTTCTAATAAGTGCTGGAAATGTAATCAAAATCCAGGTTCATTTTATCATATGTGGTGGTCTTGCAAATATGTGAAAACACACTGGATAAACATAACAATGACAATGCAAAAAATATTTAAGATGCAAATATTAATGAAACCTGAAGCTTTTCTTTTTGGTATGATGGACAAGCCAATTGAAAAACAGTTCGGGGTGCTATTCCTTCACATGGTGACGGCTGCGAGGATTGTACTTGCCAAACACTGGAAAGAAAAAGGGATGCCGACTGTTGAAGAATGGATTTTGAAATTGACTGAATTAGCAGAGATGGCAAAATTAACTGCTTTGATTAGAGATAATGGACTAGACAGCTTTATAAGAGACTGGAAACTGTTTGTGGACTTTCTACGCACTAAATATGATAACAGATGGTTAACAGAGGGATTTGAAGATAAGTGTAATGTTTAGCTTAACCTGTTGACTGCTTTTTCTTCTTTCTTCTTTTACATATGTATATTTGTAAAAGGGGAGGAGAATTTACTGCTTTTTCTTTTTTTTCAGCACACAGCCAGGGTGGATCCTACATGTTAAATGTTAAATTTATTTGTTTACTTTTGCCTCTTTTTTTGTACACTATTTTTGTTGTTGTTGTTGTTGTTAGGGTTGAATGTATACTTTTGTTTTGTTTGATTTTATTTGTTTTTCTGTTTTGTATTTTACTCTTTTTGATAAAACAATAAATAATATTTAAAAAAAGCAGTGAGCTCAATTCAGCTTTTGTTTTTCCAAACAATTTTAAATCATCCATGTAAAGCAAATGGAAAAAGTTCAACTTTTTTAGCTAATTCATAGCCACAGTTTGTCTTATTCAAAATGCTTGTTAGTGGCATCATCGAAAGTACAAATAACAGAGGAGACAATGACTCGCCTCGGAAGATTCCTCGTTTGATTTCAACTTCACCAAGTTCTTCTCCACAGGCCATCAACTTAGTTTGCCATAGCTTCATGGAAGTCTTCAGGAATTTCTGGATGTTACTTTTAATTCAAAAAATGTCTAAGCATTTCTCAATCCAGCTGTTTGGAACAGAATCAAATGCTTTCTTATAATCAATTCAGGCCATGGACAAATTTGTTCTTCTTTCTTTGAATTCTACAAAACCAGTTTATTAATCATCAGGTGGTCTTTGGTTCCTCTTGAATTTTTGCAGCACCCTTTCTGTTCTACAGGCAGCAAATCCTTGTTTTCCAAATATCCATACATTTGGTTTGCAATAATGCCTGTATTTTTGCTATTATTATTGATCATTGCACAGTCAGCCAGATGTTCAGACTGGGTCTGGCATTTTTGTCTACCTATTGTATCAAGGTGATGATTTAAGAGCTGACCAGCTGATGCAATGTTGGGAATGAGTCAACAGGGTCTTTGGCTGTTATCTCTTTAAGAGCCTGTGTAAAAAAGGGGAGGCTCTGCTAGTGTGTCTCTTCTTCTTTTCCCTTTCCTGCTGTATTTGCTGTTTGTTGGATTCTGCTCATAGCACGTGTATGTATTTTGTTCCTAGTGATACTTGTATGGCATTGTAGATATTGTAAATAAACCACCATATGTGACAAACCACTGTTTGCTGTGTCTGCTCCTGGGTTGTCGCACGTGATAGGACTGTGCGCGCTCTGACATATTGAGTCCTTACCAAGGACCTGGGATAGGCAGATCTGGATGTTTGATGGTGTTACACATATCGTTGCAGGATGGAAGCTATCCCGAGTAAAGCCGCCTTTTGCAATTGACTGATGATGAATTTGTCAATGCCAATGGTGTTCAAGTGGTGCTCCAGTTGTTTTGGGATTGCACCCAAGGCGCCTATTACTATTGGTACTACCCTTGCTTGCCTTTGCCACAGTCATTATTTTTCTATTTCTAGGTCTTTGTATTTTGTGATCTTCTCCAGTTCTTTCTCTTCTATTCTGCTGTCTCCAGGCACTGCCACATCCACTATCCAGACTTTTTTGTCTTTCTTATTGACAATGGTTAAGTCTGGGGTGTTATGTGGCAGGTGCCTGTCTCTTTGAATTCTAAAGTCCCAGAGCAATTTAACTTCTTCATTTTCTATGACTTTCTCTATTTTATGGTCCCACCAGTTCTTGCTTGCAGGCAAATGATATTTCTTGCAGATCTTCCAATGCACCATTGTTGCTACTTTGTCATGCCGCTGCTTGTAGTCAGTCTGTGCAATCTTCTTGCAGCAGCTAACCAGGTGGTCCACTGTTTCTTCAGCTTCTTTGCATAGGCGGCGCTTACTGTCTGTTGCTGTCTTCTCAATTCTGGCTTTGTATGCATTTGTTCTTAAGGCTTGATCTTGTGAAGCCAGAATTAGCCCCTCTGTCTCTTTCTTCAACTTTCCTGCTCTTAGCCATTGCCAGGTCTTGTTATTAACTGTTTTCCCTGCTATTTTTTTAAATGTACAGTATTGGTCATGTAGTGCTTTGTCTTCCCATGCCTCCATTCTGTTCTTCATTTGGTCTTTCTTGTAGGCCAGTTTGGTCTCTCCAGTAGTCAGTAAGCCTTCCTGGTATACTAACTTCAGTGCATCTTCTTCACTGCCCTTCAGATATTCTTCCAATGCTTTTTTTTGTCTTCAACCATGTGATGTACTTGCAACTTTCCATGCCCATCTATTTTCCTTGGTAGGTAGAGTCTGTCTATGTCACTGTGAGGATGTAGGACATGATTCATTGTCATTATTTTCCTGGTCTTCCTATCCAGGGCTTTTAGTTCTGCTTGAGTACAGTCCACTATTCCAGCTGTTTATCTAATGACTGGAATTGCCCAGGTGTTGATTACCTTCATGGTATTTCCTCCTTTCAGTTTGGACTTTAAGACCTTCTTCACTCTCTTGATGTAATCACTTCTAACCTTTTCCTTGACTTCAGTGTGCTTGATGTTGTCAGCTTGAAGTATACCCAGGTATTTGTAGTGATCTTCTTCAGCCAGACTCTTAATGTTTTTTTTGTGGGGCATCTTGATTCCTTCAGTTTTCACTATTTTTCCTTGTTTGATAGTGAATGTGGCACATTTGTCCAAGCCAAACTCCATTGCAATATCTTGGCTATATATAAGGACTGTGTTGAGCAGCGATTCTATTTCAGATGGAGTTTTTCCATATAACTTCAGATCATCCATATAAAGGAGGTAGAATAGTCTGGCAGATGTTTTTGATGTTTGATAGCCATGGCCTGAGTTATTCCTCTCTTGATATTAACCTCTCCCAGTCTCTCACCATTGACCTGCAACTGTGTCTTCCATTGTGCCATCTATCTTTGCACAAACTTTCTGGTATTTCTACTGACTCCTGTTATTTCTAGGCACTTGATTATCCAGTCATGTGGCACAAAGTCAAATGCCTTTTTGTAGTCAATCCATGCTACATTCAGGTTGGTCTTCCTTCTCTTGCAGTTTTCCAAGATCATTTTGTCAATTAGGAGTTTATCTTTTGTTCCTCTGCTATTGGGATAGTTTCCTTTCTGCTCAGGTGGAAAGAGATTGTTTTCAACTAGATGCTGTCGGACTGCATCAGCTACCACACCAGTTAGCAATTTGAAAGTTTTTGGTAAGCAGGTAGTTGGCCTGTAGTTGCCTGGTGCTGCCCCTTTTGCTGGATCTTTCATTATGAGGTAGGTTTTCCCAGTTGTTAGCCACTCTTGAATTTCACCTCCTTGCTGTATGTTGATAAACTGCTTGGGTATAGACCAGTTAGATGTTTCAACCAAAAACCATGCAATTCATCTTCACCTGGTGCTGACCAATTCTTGATCTTCCTTGCTCTTTTCTCTACCATTTCTGCTGTTATTACTACTGTGTTTCCCCGAAAATAAGACCCTGTCTTATAATTTTTTTCCCTCCAAAAGAGGCATTAGGTTTTATTTTGGGGGGATGTCTTACTTTTTTTCTTTTGTCATAACAAGTTTTATTAGTTTTTTTTTTGTTGTTTTACAGCCAAGTGCTTATAACACATCGTGGAGATAGGGCACTCCATAGAACACAACAAAAAATACAGTCATACATATACAATTTAAACTACTTCTTTAAAGGTTCCCTCTCTATTTTATCAGTAAAAAAAGAAGAAAGAAAAAAGAAAAAAAAAACACACAAAAACAAAAAACAAAAGTTATCAATCATATTTTCACCCGTTTTCAGGCTTAACCAACTTTCAATTAATCTATTTCAATTTAGTCTTGCATAAACATATAGTATACAATTCGAGCATTCCTAAAATATAAATTGTTTCTCACCTATAACTATTATTCCAATTTCAATTTATACTTCTCAATCAAATTATATCTCTTATTCTATTCTATTTCACATACATATTTTGTAAATAAACATAAATTTATATATTTTAAAACCATTACATAAGACATAATAATATAATAATATTATAATAATAATAATAGGACAATAATTATTTCTATCATAAACTAATAATATAACTATTATATCTTAATATTTCTCAACTATATTCTATTTCATATACTCTATCCAATATTTTTATAAATCAATCCAAGTCCCTAAAAATTCCTCAATTGTTTCAATTTAGTCCATTTAATACATCACTAATTACCATTCAATTCTTGTAAGTAAAAATATCAATAATACTTCACCAGTCTCAATCTCGATCTAACTCCTTTAATTTTAAATTTTCCACTTTTTCCTATTGCCATTCCAAACCATAATCAAATCCATAATTTAGATCTAATGTTGACTCAAACCAGAGTAACCTTAAAAATCTCGAAAGTATTAGCTCAATCAACGTCCAAAAGCCCTTTTTACCCATCAGATAAAATTTTAACTGTCATTTTTAAATCTAATTCTAGCTTTCTTTTTGTGCCAGGTAGGTTTCCACAGCAGGGCCTCTAGATCCTCCCATCTTAGTGACTGGCTAAAGGCCTTTTCCCACCATTGAGTCCAATCATAGTCTTTTTCTCTTTTATCCAGTGTTGTCTGTACTGTCATGTTGTCAACGTTTTTGGTGCCTCGTATTTGGAAGTCCAATCCTGTTGCTTTTAAAGTTGTAAATGTTTTAGTTGAGTTCTGCCTTTGTTCATCAAAAATCTCCATCATGTGGGATGTGTCCTCTTCCTCTTCAATAGATTCAATAGATTCAATAGATTGAATAGATTCAATAGATTGTGAATGTATTCCATCCATCTCGTTAAGTTGTAGATCTGATTGTGTATCATAGTCAATCAAAAGTTGAGCTTCAATTTTTAATTCTGAGACCTCCTTTTTGCTAAGCATTCTAATATGTTCTTTAAATTCCATTCTCATTTCCAAAAAATTTTCTAATATAAGTCCATAATTAATCTGTGAGTAGGATTCCATCCTTTTTTTATATATAGAAGTTCAGCTTAAAAAATAGATTGCAGCGTTATAAAATATAGAGTCCAAACAGAAATATATTTCCAAACAAAGATAGAAAAAAGCAAATAGTCAAGTCCAGCACAGAAATAAAAGAAGCAGCAAGAGTCCCAAGTAGCAGTCAGTTATTATATTGTAATCCAGTCTGGGCATCACGCCAAAATCAGGGAGTGAGAGTTCAACTGGAGAAAGTTACATTGTATCAGTCATAGTTTCTGGGCTTCACGCCAAGTCCCAGGTTGCATTGTATCCAAAACAATCTACATGAGTCCGCTCAGAGAGCAGAAAGTTTTTTAGGCAATACTGTTCAGGAGGGGGGGGAGGAGAAAAAAACATTCCACCCCCTCCCTAAGGGTTTTCACCTAAACTGAAGATAAACAAGCCAAAAGAGAGAGTCACAGTAAGGGTTGTTTTTTTTTCTTTTCAGGATGCCCGAATTCCAACTGCTTATATAAACAAAATAAAATAATAAAAAACAATAATAATTATTTTTCCAATGCCCGTTTTCCCCAGTGAGCAAACGCTGCTTTCTCAAAATAGGGAAATAGTTCTTAAAGCTGTTAACAGGGAAATAGGTAAATTAACAAGAGGGAAGGAAAGGTCTCACCCGGATCTTCCACGGTGGTTCTTTTTGCTTAGATGTTGCTGTGACTTTCGGCTGGAGCAGCTGAGTGATCGGCCATGTTACTGGCCGATCTTTTCCCCGTCGGCCCAAAGGTGATTTCTCAGACCGCAGAGGGAGCTGCCGCTCCCTCTGCGATCGACGAGTGCCCTCCTCTACAGTGGTCGCCCCTCCAGGGCGACTTTCGACCCTGTCCAGGGTCTACCGGCGGGGGGAAATCGGACGGCAAAGAGAGCAAGTTCTTTGCACGTCCGCTGGCGCTGCCACCAGATCCGGAAGTCTTACTTTTTTTCTTGACACCTGCCTCGCCTTGTGGCGGCGGTACCAACAGCCCCATTCAGGAGCCACGTGGCCGCTGCCCTACTTCTTCTGTGTCGCACCAGTTCCGCTGCCACGAGGTGAGGCAGGTGGGGGGGAGCTGCCCCACGCACCCCGCAACCACTTACAATGCCGAAGGGCCCCCGCAGACAGGCCTACCATGCCCCGACACCTGTTGTGCCTTGCCTGTTTGGTAGTGGCTTCTCCCATTGTCTCCTTCCTCTTCCTTTGAACAGCCCTTTGCTCCCATTGCTGCTTTTTCATTTCTTTGGAAATGAAGCCCCACAGCGGCTGGGTGGGGTGGGAACCATTCCCTTCACTTTTAGACCGGCTCCGAAATGGGCTGGAAGGAGCGGCCCGAGGGCTCCAATCTGGCTTTGCAGCAAGCAAGGGGATTACAGGCATGTGAATGCACGCTAGTCTGGCATCTCAAAAATCCGGGGTTTTTTTTCCTTGCTGCTGGATTTTCGCTGCCATGCTGTTTAACTTTCTTTAAAGTTTACTTGATGCAGAATGATTTTCCTTGAGCCATTTGTCATTTTTCAGCTCTTGCTTTAATTTCTTTGTCAATGGGTCGTCTGGGTTAGGGGACTTCACGTGTCGTTGTTTCCCAGGGGTTATTTGAGAAATAACTTGAGGTGGTGGCATAATAGAATCTATGACTTGTTCACGTTGGCTTTTATATTGAGGCAGTCTAGAGAGGGCATCAGCTAAGAAATTCTTTCCACCCGGTATGTATTTTAGGATAAAGTTAAAACGATTAAAATATTGCGCCCAGCGTACTTGTTTGGGAGACAGTTTACGGGGAGCTTTCAGTGCCTCTAAGTTTTTGTGATCAGTCCATACTTCAAACGGCACCTTGCACCCCTCTAGGAAATGATGCCAAGTCAATAAAGCCCATCTGATTGCAAAGGCTTCCTTCTCCCAAACGGCCCACCTCCGCTCTGTGTCAGTGAGTTTTTTTGAAGTGTAAGCGCAGGGTTGTAAATTTCCTTCATGGTTTTTTTTGTAACAGCACTGCCCCCACAGCCACATCACTGGCATCAGCTTGAATAACAAATTGCTCCTCAGGATGAGGGTGTTTGATAATTGGTTCTGCAGCAAACAGTCTTTTTAAATTTTCAAAAGCGGCTTGGCACTCTAACGACCAGGGTTGACCTGGTCGTGGTTTACCCCCATCTTTGCCAGTCTTTAATAGTTCTGTAAGGGGCAAAGCAATCTCAGCAAATGAAGGGATAAATTGGCGGTAGAAATTTGCAAATCCCAAAAAACTTTGGAGCTGTTTCCGAGTTTGTTGGGGCTGCCATTCAATCACTGCATTTACTTTGGCTGGATCCATTTCAGTGCCTTCGCTGGAGATTCGGTAACCCAGATAATCCAAACGTGCCTGATGGAACTCGCACTTTGAGAGTTTTGCGTAGAGTTTAGCGTTCAGCAGCTTTTTTAGTACTTCTCGTACTAAAACTGTATGTTCTGCCATAGTCTCTGTATAGATTAAGATGTCATCAAGATACATCAAAATCCGTTTATATAAATGATCATGCAGCTCCTGGTTGATTAGCTGCATGAACACAGCAGGACCTCCTTGTAATCCAAAAGGCATGACTTTGAACTGATAACTACCCAGGGGGCTGTTGAAGGCAGTTTTCCATTCATCACCTTTTCTTATTCTCACACGATAATACGCCTCTCTTAGGTCTAATTTGGTAAAAAAATCATCCTTTCACCAGCTGGGCTAACATGTCCTTCATTAAGGGGAGGGGGTACATATTCTCCACGCTAACAGCGTTCAGACTTTTAAAATAAATGCAGAGTCTAAGCGATCCATATTTATTCTTTTTAAAAAGTACAGGGGCAGCCACTTTGGATTTTGCGGGTTCAATAAAACCCTTCGCCAAATTTTTATCAATGTACTCCCTCAATTCTTCCACTTCAAGGGGGGTCATTGCATACATCTTCGGCTTTGGCAATGTAGCCCCTGGTAGAATCTCAATGGCACAGTCATTGGTTCTATGGGGGGGGTAGAATGTCACATTCTGCCTCGCTAAACACTTCAGCCAAGTCTCGGTATTCGCTGGGAATGAGAGGCATTCCTGGCAGAGGATCTGCCACCGTTTTTAAAGTTTTGGATGGCTGTGTTGAGATCCTGTTGGTGACATTACTGTAGAGGGGTTGAGAGGTGACAGTCCTATGGGTAACCTCAGAGTTCTTTTTTTTTTTTAATAATATTTTATTAATTTTCCAATTTTACATTTGAGTATTTAAAAAGCAACGTGGTGACTGGGTTAATCAATACTTCAATAACAAAATCTTTAGTGCAAATCTCAGGTTACAACATCAGATATTTCTTCTCTTTTTCCCTTAACATTTACTGTCTCGTATTCAAGCTAGTACATTTCTAATTATATCGACTCAATAAAAACATCATTATTACATTTATCAATAAATTTTTAGCTTATACATATCTTAATTACATTCAATCTTCATAAACAATCCATATCCTGTTATTAATTTTTACATAATTTTTAATTTCTCATCAATATTCCAATTTAACCTTTGATATCCATAATTTTCAGACTTTGGGTAACCAAGATTTCCCTTATCTCACTTCATAACAAACTATAATATCCAAAATACACATTTTATCTATTTGAATATAATCTTGTTCTATTTTCTAAAAGTTATCTATTTCCCACCATATTAAACCATCTACTTAATAATATAATATCCTCTTTAATAAATCAAAACCATTATATATATTGCCTGGGTTAATCAATAAATCAAACATATTCATGATAATTAATTTTCTTTTCCCTTTTAGATCTAATTTTTCAATATTAAACAGATCGAATCCTTATTTTCAACTGATTTCCAACTATTTTAAATCTAATAAACAAAATTCCCCTTATCTCAACATCTCCCTTTAACCCTCTAATTGGCAATATAAAATCCCCTCTAATGAATCAAAACCCCAATTTTTTCAACCTTATTCTAGCTTTCTTCCTTTGCCAACTAGGCTTCCATATCAGCGCTTTTAGATCATCAAATAAATCTCCCTCTATTCTTATATATGTTATTTGAATTAAAGGAGACCATTTGATTGCCAGTTTTCTGGAAGGACTAGCCCATTTGTATTCATCAAATGGTCGCCCTGTTATTCCAGTCCCCCATGTTTGCTCTGATATATTTGTCTTCAATTCAATCTGTTCTTCTTCTTTCTCAAATTTCTTCTGATTTGTATAAAAAGTCATTTCCATTTTCAATGTTGTCATTTCCTTGTCTGGATTTTCCATCAGCTGTACTTGTTGGTCAATTGAGTCCTCTGTCTTAATATTTGATTGTTCCACTTCTTCTGTTATCTTCTGCATTGTTGGTTCTTTGGTTGTAGTCAAAATTTGGCTTTGTGCATCTAAGCTGGAGTCTTGATCTTTTATTTTAGGTCTCATTTTATCACAAGCTGAAAGAATAGTTTCATGTATTGCTTTCAACATGGAAAGAATCTTTTCTTTCATCCATCTCTTTCTTTCATCCATCTCTTTCTTCATCCATCTCTTTCACGTATTTGTAAATAGTCTTTCTAATAAAAGTTGTTTGTTAAGCAAAAATCAGTAAAGGTTTACATTCACAATTCAAGTAGGCCAATTTTGCTGCCCAGCTGTTCTCTTACAGTTGAATCTCTCACAGATGGTGCCAAGGTCAGGAAAGTCTTATCTAAGGTCTGGGCTTTGAGCCAAGTCTCTTTTTTAGGAAATAACAAATTGCAATACCAGGCTTCACCACAAGATGTCACCGGTGCCATTTAAGGTTTTTTAAGTCCCAAATTTTTCTAATTCTTTTTCCAATTTTATTTCTTTTTTGTAGATAAAAACAAGAGTCTCCAGTAAAAATAGGAAAAAATTTGGTCCCCAAGTTTCAGGAACATATAAATCCAATTATATTAAAATTGTTCTTTTTAATGCTTTGATTCCCCTGGGTAGACAGACGCTGCTATTCTTAGAGGGTGGGATAGAAATTCCCTTCCCTCTCTCCTCACAGGGGGAAAATACTTCAAAGAGCTTTTACAGGAAGAGAAGGTACTTAGGGTAAAGAGAAGATAAGATCTCACCCAGTTTCATCCACATTGCTTTCAAAGTGCTTGGTAGTAAGTTTGACTTCGGCTGTCAGCAGCTTAGTGACGAGCCATATTGCTATGGCCGGTCTTTTCCCCGTCGGTTTGAAGAGCTGCCCTGGATCAAGCGGAAGGGCTGCTGCCCTTCCGCGATAAAGTGGGGGTCCTCTCCTTGCTTGTTGCCCCTATAGGGCGACTTTTGACCCTTTCCAGGGTCCCCCAGTGGGATAAAACCGGACGCTGGAGACGAAGCTTGCCTCAATGCATCCGCCAGCGCCGCGATGGCAAACCGGAAGTCCGGGTAACCTCAGAGTTCTCATACCCTTCTCCCACCATATTAGAGGTTTCCACTTGTCCAACCAAGCTAATCCCCAAATCACTGCTTCAGTCATTTTTGGGGCCACCACAAATCGAATAAACTCCCAATGTTCCCCCACCTCTAGTCGCACTGGCTCCGTTAGGTGGGTGACTAAAGCTCTGCCCATTAAGGATCCGTCTGCCTGTTCAAACCTCATGGGGGAGGAAAGCTTTTTTGCTCTGATGCCCAATTTGAGAATGGTAGGGAGGCTGACCAGGCATCGTGAACACCCAGAGTCTATCAACACATGTAAGTCCATACGGGCGCCTGTCTTAGGGACTCAGAGCTTAGCAGAGAGGGAAAAAGGTGGAACAGGCTGACTCACCATCGGGTCGTTCTCTCCCTCATCATCGCTGTCGTACGGAGCAGGTGAAATGGCGGCTTCAGTCGGGGCCTCGGCCTTCTCTCAAGTAGGGGAGGTGACTTGAGTGGCTTGCTCCTCGTTAATCCAGCTCGATTTTTCTCTGGTGGACTGTGAGCTTCCTTTTTGCTTTTCTGGTGGCGTTGAAACGCTTTTTTGCTGAGGGAAAGGAACTGGACAAACAGCTGCTCGGTGGCCTAGTTGGCCATATCTAAAACACTTGATCGGCAGTCCAGATGATGCCTTTGGAGCTCCAGTCATCCCAGTCGGTGGGGTTTGTCGGGGAAGCGGACGTCTGGCTTCGGTCCAGGTCCAGGAGTCGGTGGCTTCTTGTAGTGGCTCAGTTCGATATCTAAATTCACGGCCAAGCGATACCACTCGTGGAGTTGATCAGGGATCCCCCTGTAGACGCATGCCTGGAATAGATCTGGGTCCAGACCGGACTTGAAATGATGAACTAGCGATCTCTCAGGCCACTGCACAATTCTGCCAGCCACTCTCTGGAATTCACGCACGTATTCCTTCGCTGGTCGACCCCTCTGTTTCACTTTGTGAATGTCCTTTTCAGCTTGCAGGGCTATGGAACCATCCTTGAACCTGGTCCTTAAACCTTGGATGAACAGGGCTTCCGGTTTTGATGTTGTGGCGATGCAGACGCAGGAAGATAGGGCTCCATCTTTTGTGTTTGGTTTCACCCTGCTGGGGGACCCTGGAAAGGGTCAAAAGTCGCCCCGTAGAGACGGCAAGCAAGGAGGGGACTCTTTTTTATCACGGGGGGGGGGTGGCAGCCCTCCCATTTGATCCGAGGAAGCCCTCCAAACTGGTTGGGGAAAGACTGGCTGCATTCGTGTAGCCAGTCCGAAGCTGCTGACAACCGAAGACAACAAGCACTACCAAGCAACTTTACAGCAACGTAGATGAAACTGGGTGAAACCTGATCCTCTCTTTATGATTTTAAGACCTCTTTCTGAAAATCTGCCCAAAGCACTCCCCCCGATGAAAGAAGGAAAGGGAATTTCCGCCCCATTCCCTCAGAAAAGAAAAGCGGCAAATTAATTACTTGGGGAAAATGGCGAAAACTATAAGACTTATTTGGAATTAATATATACATACAGCTTGAAAATTTGGGGACTAAAAGTGTTTTTAAGACCTTTTTTTTAAAAAAAAGACTTGAAAAGTTTACAATATAAATTTTGGATCTAAAAACTGGAAAACGGCATTGATGACGTCTATTTATGCCTAAAAGAAACCTGGCTCGAAGCCCAGAACTAGATAAGACTTTGGCTGGCCTTGGAAGCTTTTACTATTGAGAATTGCAGCTGAGAAAAAAGTAACAGGCTTGGGGGCTGCTTATCTGTGTGGCAGAGACAATAACAAATATTCTAAATTTGGCCTGTCTGATTTTTGAACATAAATACTGACTTTCAGAACTGTATTGTGGATTTATTTTCTTGTAGAAGAAATATATGGAACACTTTGGATTATAAATCTTGATTGTTAAACAACGTTCAATGGTTCTTTTTTCTCCCTGGGCAGAAAGGATATATTTCTTACTGGACAGAAAAATTTGAATTTTACTTATATCTGCTTAGGGGAGATTCAGGAACGGACAGTTGGTTGGATAAATTTATAAAGGCTACTTACAAAAAAAAATAAAATGGCTGTTTCATACTCAGCTTTAAATAGTAAAACAACAGCTTTAACATCTATTCCCAGTAGCCTTAACTTGCCATATCACCAAGAAGATACTGATGAATCACAGAAAGAAATTCTCTCCATGTTGAAATTAATACAAAAAACAATTACTTTAGCTTGTGATCAGGTTAAAAATAACACAAAGGAGATAAAAGAACAATTTTCTAATTTAAAACTACAAACTCAGAAGACAACTACAGGGAAGGAACCAGCAACCCAGAAAATCGAAGGAAAACTAGAGAATGCTAACACAAACACTGACGATCTAAAGGAAGAAACTAATGACCAGACTCAGATAAATGAAAACTCAGAAGACACAACGATAATATTGGAAAAAGAAAAGACATTTTACAAACCAAGGTTTCAGAACATACTGGATGACAAGGAAGCTGAGCTGACGGAATGGAAGATAAAGTCATTAACAAAACTGTGGGGAACTGGAGAAGGAGGGAGTTGGTTTAATGAATATCAATGGGCTAGCTCTTCCAAAAACACTTTAACCAAATTGTTTCTCTTGTTTCAAATAATATATACAAAAATAGAGGAAGAATTATTTGATGATCCAAATGCACTGACTTGGAAAGTTAGTTGGCAAAGAAAGAAAGCTAGAGTAAGATTGAAGGAAACAGAAGCTTTGACCTATTAGAGGGGATGCTATATTACTAATTAGAGGTTTTAATATGGTTAAGAATAGATTGTTAGAAATAGAAGTATTATTATAACTAGATAGTTAGGATTTGTAATCAGAATATTATATTTTGGTATGAAAAGGGAAATAAGAATATGCTAAGAATTTTGAATAAGGGATGCTTTTGGTTGTCCAAATACAACTTGTTTCAAAATTATAAATGATTGGGATACTTTGAACATGGATGGGAAATTAAAATTGAAAAAAGCAAAAATAGGATATGGATTAAATAAGTGGAAATTGAGTGCAAATGCAACTAAGATATGCTTTGGTTATAAAAGATATTTTAAACTGATATTATTGATATTATTAGAAAAATGTAACAAATGTTGATATGCAATTGTATGTTTACTAACAATAATAAGAATTGTATTTGCTTAGTGCGGAAAAATGGTTATTACCAGAAGAAGAGAGGATGTACTGGCGGGTGTAATATTGGACTTAGTTGGAAGAAGCTTATATGTACCACAGAATCACTAATGGACTCAGTCATCACGTTGTCTATTGAGCACTTGTTTGTGAAAATAGAAAATTAATAAAACATTTATAAAAAAAAAACCCTTGGATGAACAGGTTGTAGTCTGATAGCTCAGGTGCTTGTTCGTTGTACAAGCTGTTCAACCACTCTGTTGCCTCCCCTTCTAGGTTTGCTGCTAGCACATCGACCATAGTGGCAGGGTCTGGATAGGCGTTGGCATTCCTGTTCATGTGGGAGCACACTTGATTCAAAAAGAAAGTTAACTTCTCGGGGTTGCCATCAAACGTGGGTTTGAAAGGAGGGGCTGCTATGGGTCACTGCCGATCTAAGAGAGCCTGTAGCAACCCATACTGTTGCAATTGATCTCGTGGGAGTCCCGCTGCTCGATCAGCTCTTGGCAGGGGCCCTGGACTGGTGTGGCGCCAGTGACCTTCGGGGCTGCGTCTCTGGGGGTGACTGTAATGATGATGGTCTGGACTAGCATGGTGCCGATATCGATCCCCTGCGGCTGTCTCAGCACGAACTGAGCATGGTCTTGATAAGCAACAAGCCAAGGCCCCGCCTCCCTCCTGCCACCGCTCAGTTCGTGTTGCCTAGCGTCTCTTGTTCCGCCACCGCTCAGGCCCCTTTTTTGCCGCTGGAAGCATGCCGCATTAGCTGGCACTGCAGGGGGTGGTCCCACGGCAACGCCGACAGTCCGGGCCGTGCGCCTCCAGCATCTCTGGTCCTGAGCCGCGAGTCACGGGAAATATCCGGGCCCAAGTTGTCTGCTGCAAGGACGCCTTCTATGCCGCTGGCGTCCCCGGGCTGGAGCAGTGAAAGCCAGTCCAGCTGGTCGTCGGGGTGCAGAACCGGGCCACGGATGGCAGAGGCCTTGCTCACCGGCAACGCTGGAGCCTCCCACGCCGACCAGTAGGTCTTCCATGCCGCTCTGCTCGGACCGCCGGCTTCTGGCTGTGGGGCTGCCTCCATCCGGAGCTGTCTTTCCCCGCTGCTTCCCCGCCCTCCCAGCAAAAGAACCCCAGAGAGCTGGAAGACGTTCTTTCTCCCACTTTCCGCTTCTCATCCTCTCTTTTCCGAGCACCCCTCCCAGAGTGAGCCAGAAGCCTCAACTCCAGCCTCCCGCAGCAGGCTGAGATAGGCGAGCCCAAGCAGCCATCTGCTGCCGCCTCGGAAGATTTGCCGCAGCAGCTCCTTCTCCCCGTCGGCCTCCTCCTCCGCTCCCTCGGAACCTTTGTGCCAAAAGGCGGAAAGAAGAAAGTCCCAGAGAGGGAGAGCGCAGGGCGGGGGGAGAGCAGTCTTTTCTGAGGGGAGGAGAAGCCAGGACGGCAGAGCCGTCCATACCAGAGCTGGATGGGGGCAGGGCCGGTGCATGTCTCGCCTTAGGCTCCACTCTTCAATCAAGCCTCCTGTTGCGCGTGCATGCGTGCGCGCATTTTGCGGCTCCCAGTTTTTTCTTTTGTGAGGGAAACGGGTCCAAGTGGCTCTTTCAGTGTTTCAGGTTGCCAACCCCTGTCCCAAGGCTTTGGGTAGGCAACCGGAGCTCAGGACCCCGTGGTATTAAAATAGTTTTGAGTCTTGGGTTAGTGCCATGGTTCCGATAGATGAGACCAATTAAAAGAACTTCAAGGCAAGGAATTCTTCCTCAAAGAACATTTTTATTTGGTTACAAAATAACAGCACATACAAAGGTGAACCCAAGACTAAATTCCCCTCCCCTTGGTTACAAGGTTGCAAGTTGCAATTCCCACCCCAATTTGCTGTCATAAATCACATTCACCAATTATCAGAAAACGGGGGCACTCCTCCTAGCTCTCCAGCCCACCAAAATGTTATCAGCAATGACCTTGGTTCCCATACATTTGAATTGTTTTGGCTAACTGAGAACTACACCCCCCTTCCTTCTTCTAAACTAAATATGTGGCAACAAAGACAAAATGAAAAATGGCTTCAGTTCGGTTTGTCACAGCGTTGACAGTAGCAGCATATGCAGTGAGCAGTGCAGCCCTGTCCTAAACTAAGCTTTAGAATGTGCTGAAAAGATTATCTTCATATGGGAGAATCCACATGCATGATGGAGAGATCATGATAAATAAATGGGGATTCTAATGTGCATTTTTCTACTAATTATATGGGCCAAACTTTTGTCTTGTGCTCAAAATTTCTATATGGTACAATGTGGATTCTTTCCCATCCCCCTTGTGTCCTCTGAGTCTTCGCAAAAGTTGTGAACTGATAACAGCCTAGATATAGCTGGTTCCTCCTATGGTGATTCCTTCAAGCTATTTATGGTGATTCAGATGTCTGCACCACTAACTCCAGTTGATATCACTAACACAATATCTCAAAGAAAGAGCAGATTTTGGATTCATGCCAAGAAATACCTGACATGTTTAGAAAGAATGTTTAAGGAAAAATGGAACATTGCTATTGCCGAGAAGGAGATATAATTAAATTTAGAGGAAAGGTTCAGAAGCATTTACAGCCAATCAGCATGATGCAGATGGAAAAAATCTTCTCAGAGTTGGTATTGGGTGAGACATTGCCTAAGCTCACACTGGTAAGGCTACTGAATGTGAAGTAGAGTGCAGTTACATATTTATCCTTGATGGAGGGGCAGATGAGAGGTCATTGTTATTATAGGGTTTTCTAATCTGGTCACCGAGGTTGTTCAGCCATCCAATCTTATGCTTCATTTAAGGCCGCTCCACATTGCCATATGCAGGCTAGCCAATGGGCAATGAGGGCAAATTTGCACATGAGCAGAAAGAGTACAGCAGCCCCATATTCTGAATAGCAGTCCAACTTGCAGTCTACTGTTACTAAGCGTAAGAGCCGTGCAGTCTTTAGCAGCCCTATCAAAGTTGTTGTCTGGAGAGAGGAAGAAGAAAGAAAGTGTGCAGAAACCAAATAACAAACAATGAACTAAGTGGCAGGATTTTGGATCTTATTTCCATTTTTTATAGGCAGTTGTTGAATCAATCTAAAAGATGAAAACGTCATACCTGTCTTGCAAATGCATTCTTCTTTTTTTTAGAGAGATAAAAAAACATAGGAAATAATTTCCAGATACTCTGAAAATGTCTTCTAAAATACAACACATTACCTGTCCATGCATATTTCACTTTTCTGCATCTCAAGGTATCGATGCGATTTTATGAGATGTTACAATTATTCTCCAATAGCCAGCTGGGAAAACGCCATAGGCTGTCTCAATTTTCTCAGTCTCATCCCTAGCTTCTCTACCACCTGGGGACTGTCCAGGCACCTGGTGCACCCTGAGTCCAGTAGGGCAGTGAGAACCCCCCCCCCTTACTCCTGAGGAGGACACCGATATCTCCACCCGAGCCGTCATGGGGATAATGGTGCCACTTACCATCGGGTTGTCTTCTCCTTCGCTGTCATTTTCATAGAAGACCGGTCCCGTCTTGGTGGGGGTCAGAGTTCCCTCCTTCTTTCTGGACTGAGGAGAGAACTCTATGACCTGCTGCCCTATGCAAGTCTTCTCTTCCAGCTTCGCTGGGGCTTTTTTCTTCCACGTTTGGCTTGGAGGGGAGGGAATGGTCATCGGATGCAGCGTGAGGCATTCAGCAGCTCAGTCCCCCTCTTTTCCACAGCTTCCCTCCCCTGGCCGGAGGTGCACTCCCTCTTCCTCCTCTGCTTGCTCCTCGGGTGCCCGACAAGGTCGACTCTCTTGTACGGTGCATTCGCAGTATTCCATCAGGTCAATCTCTACTTCAGTAGCCACCCGGTACCATGCTCACAAGTTACGTGGCAACCCTTGCGGCAGGCAGTTGTGGTACAGCTCTTTGTTGAACCCCTCACAGAATTGGTAGTCCAGCATATGCTTGGGCCAGTCTCCCAGGTGGCTGGCCAGGCTATGGAAGTCTTAGAAGTATTCCATCACTGACCATTTGCCTTGCTTTAGGGTGCGGATGTGGGCTTCCGCACCTCAGGCTGCCATGGGGTCTTCAAACTGTTCTCTCAGGGTTCGCATGAAGATACTTGTAGGCTTCATTCTTTTTTTAAAAAAAAATGTTTTATTAATTTTCTATTTTCACAAACAAGTGCTCAATAGACAATGTGATGACTGAGTCCATTAGTAATTCTGTGGTACATATAAGCTTCTTACGAATAAGTCCAATACTACACCCGCCAGTACATCCTTTTTTGTATTAATTTCATCATGGAGACAATTTCTTTCTGTGTTTCATCAGTATTGTCTTGGTGTTATGGCAAGTTAAGGCTACTGGGAACAGATGTTAAAGATGGTATTTTACTATTTAAAGCTGAGTATGAAACATCCATTTTATTTTTTTTGTAAGTAGCCTTTATAAATTTATCCAACCAACTGTCCGTTCCTGAATCTCCCCTAAACAGATATAAGTAAAATTCAAATTTTTCTGTCCAGTAAGAAATATATCCTTTCTGCCCAGGGAGAAAAAAGAACCATTGAAGGTTGTTTAACAATCAAGATTTATAATCCAAAGTGTTCCATATGTTTCTTCTACAAGAAAATAAATCCACAATACAGTTCTGAAAGTCAGTATTTATGTTCAAAATTCAGACAGGCCAAATTTAGAATATTTGTTATCATCTCTGCCACACAGATAAGCAGCCCCCAAGCCTGTTACTTTTTTCTCAGCTGCAATTCTCAATAGTAAAAGCTTCCAAGGCCAGCCAAAGTCTTATCTAGTTCTGGGCTTCGAGCCAGGTTTCTTTTAGGCATAAATAAGTTGTAGTGCCGTAAATCAGCACTAGATGTCATCAATCCCGTTTTCCAGTTTTTAGATCCAAAACTTATATTGTAAACTTTTCAAGTCTTTTTTTTTAAAAAAAAAGGTCTTAAAAACACTTTTAGTCCCCAAATTTTCAAGCTGTATGTATATATTAATTCCAAATAAGTCTTATAGGTTTTGCCATTTCCCCCAAGTAATTAATTCGCCGCTTTTCTTTTCTGAGGGAATGGGGCGGAAATTCCCTTTCCCTCTTTCATCAGGGGGAGTTGCTTGGTAGTGCTTGTTGTCTTCCGTTGTCAGCAGCTTCGGACTGGCTACACGAATGCAGCTAGTCTTTCCCCCGCTGGTTTTGGAGGGCTTCCTCGGATCAAACGGGAGGGCTGCCGCCCCCCCGTGATCAACGAGAGTCCCCTCCATATTAAATGTGTTGATATATTTACCTAGTCTTACTCTTCTGCTGAAACCTGTCTGGCATGGGTGACCATTCTGACAGAATGTACTACTGCTCTGTGTTATTATGGTTGGTTGTGCATAGTCAGTCAGACGTTTACTGATATCACCATCAAACAACATCTGCCTAACCAAGGTCATTAAGAAGAACTTGATATATGAATAAACATGTCAAATCCAGTCTAAGCATCTGGCTGACTGTACGACCAACCATAATAATAATAATTTCTGCTACATTTTGAGTTTACAGACTTTTTGATGCCAAACAATAGGACCTTAGGCACAGCTGTATTTCAGCAATGCAGGTAAATGGAGATATAGAAACATTAAACTGCATAACAATCTTTGGCTCAGTAGAAGGGATGTCCTTCGTCTACCAAGTAGCGAGTGAACTCCTGAAGTTAGCCTGTGGTAAACTGAGATGTTCTAGACAACTAGACAGGAGCACCCAAAGTGACATAGCTGGGAAAAGTTTATTTCATTTTTTTAATTAAAGTTTTATTAGTTTATAATATACAATACAATGGAAATACAAAAGCAAATAGCGGAAAAGGGTAAAGGAGAAAAAAAAGAAAAAAGGTATTGACTTCCAACTTCCTTTGGTGCAGTAAAATAGAATATCAACATCAGACCTCAACTTTTTACTTTTACAAAATAATATAAACTATCCATTTTGATAACATCAAATCGATCTAATTGGTAAAGCCCAAAATCAAAGTTTCATTTTTTCCCCACCTCAAGCACAAAGTCCAGAAGTGGTTTCCACATAGCAATAAAAGTATTCATATTCTTTTCTTTAATCAGTATGTAGCACCACCCCTGTAGGGACCGCTAAAGTCCGGGTCACCTTGGCCTCCTTTTGATCTGGCTGCCGGTCCAAGGGGTCTCTCACTTTGGCACCTCTGATTAACAGAGGCACCTAGTGCGGTGATGCTCAGTCATGGTTGACAGGCGATGATGGTCGATCTCTCTCGGCGGTAGCTCACGTGGAATAATACTGGTCAATCTCAGGCAGTCACAGCTTACAGGGGGTGATGGTAGTCAGTTCCTGGTAACAGCAGCTTGCGTAAAACTATGGTAGTCAGTTCCTGGTAACAGCAGCTTGCGTAAAACAATGGTAGTCAGTCCCTGGTAGCAGCAGCTTGCATACAACGATGGTAGTCAGCCCCTGGTAACAGCAGCTTGCGTGGTGTGAAGGCGGTCAATCTCTCTCTGGAACTTGCAGGGACCTCCCTTCTCCACTCTCCTCGTCTCTCTCTGCCCTCACTCCACGTAATCCTCCCCTTCTCTGTCCCCTTTGCCTCTTCCAGCTGGTTCCACAAAACCTCTCTATTTCCTCCCCCCCTCTCTCCCTCTAACTTTTCCCCACTAAAAAATATGTTCAACCCAGTCAAACTCTTCCCTCTGTCATGGTTCCGACAGATGAAACCTTTTCCCCAACTTGGAATGTTCTTTGAGGAGCCCTTTTTTGATCTGCCTGCTTTTTATATGTCTCGGAAGCCTTTTTTAATGCAGTTTTTGTGGTTTTCCAAACTTCTTCCCACCCCCTCACCCATTGATCAAGTGTCTGGGAAGCGGAGGGCACCTGGGAGTATTTGGCTATCGGGCTGAACTCTTTTCCTGTGGCCACTTTAAAAGGTGTGAAGCCGGTGCTGCTGTGAACAGAGTTATTGTAAGCCACCTCTGCGAAAGGGAGGAGGTCAGTCCAGTTCGTTTGCTGGTAGCTAACATAGCATCTGAGATATTGCTCCACCATTGAGTTTGGGGATTCAGCCGCCCCATTAGTAGACGGGTGAAAAGCAGATGATAGACCTTGAGATGAGCCAATTAGTTTAAGAAAACTTCTCCAAAACGTAGCTGTGAACTGCACCCCCCTGTCCGAAATTATTCAATTAGGTGCACCATGCAGCCGGTAGATGTGTTTCAAGAACATTTTGGTGAGTTGTTGGGCAGATGGGAGCCCTTTGCAGGCGATGAAGTAAGCCTGCTTTGAGAACAGATCTATCACAGTCCAGATGACTGTATTTCCTCTACTTTCAGGTAGATCTACTATAAAATCCATAGCAATTTCTTCCCATGGTTGGGAAGGGTCTGCCACCGGTTGCAATAACCCAGGGGGTTTCCCTGGAATTCTTTTCATGGTGTCACATACAGCACAGCTCTGGACATAGCTTTCCACGTCCTGTTTCAATCCCGGCCACCAGAATTGCTGGCGGATGAGGTGTAGTGTTTTAAATATCCAAAGTGCCCAGCCTGTTTTACGTCATGGCCGTGTCGGAGAGCGTTAAGGTGGAGGGTCTCTGGCAAGTATAGTTTTCCCCCCTTCCAAGCCAAACCATCCCTGCATGTTAGGGAGGTTTGATTGTCCTTGAACCATTGGTCGGTGAGGAGCTCTTGTTTTATTTTCTTTGCCCCAGGGTCATCAGGGTTAGGGGCTCTTGAAGGTGGGACTCTGCACGGCGTGAGTTGAGAAGCTGTTTGTGGATTGGAGATAATTGCCTCATTAACCTCTTCACGCTGGCTTTTGTACTGGGGCAGTCTGGATACAGCATCAGCTAAGAAGTTCTTTCCTCCTGGTATGTACTTTAGAGTGAAGTTAAAACGGTTAAAGTACTGCGCCCATTGTTTCGGGGACAATTTGCGGGGAGTTTTCAGTGCTTCTAGATTTTTGTGATCACTCCATACCTCAAAAGCCATCTTGCTCCCTTCTAGATAGTGTCTCCAGTTTAATAGAGCCCAGCAGATTGCAAAAGCCTCCTTTTCCCACACAGCCCACCTCCTCTCCCACTCAGTGAATTTTTTCGAGGTGTAGGCGCAGGGTTGTAGGGTCCCACTCTGATTCTTTTGTAGTAGTATAGCTCCGATGGCCACGTCGCTAGCATCGGCTTGAATTACAAAGGGCTTCCCTGGGCAGGGATGCTTTAAGACTGGTTCAACAGCAAATAGTCTTTTTAAGTTCTCAAAAGCGGTCTGACAGTTCATAGTCCATGCTAGTGGCTGGCCCGGTCATGGCTTTCCTCCCTCTTTGCCTGTTTTTAGTAATTCCGTAAGGTGTAGGGCAATTTCAGCAAAGGAGGGGATTAATTGACGGTAGAAGTTGGCGAATCCTAGGAAGCTCTGGAGCTGTTTGCGAGTCTTTGGAGGCTGCCATTCAATTACGGCTTCCACTTTGGTCGGGTCCATTTCAATGCCCTCGCTGGAAATTCTGTAGCCAAGATAATCTAATCGGGTCTGGTGAAACTCACACTTTGATAGTTTGACATAAAGTTTGGCATTTAACAGTTTCTTTAACACTTCTCTCACTAGTTTTACGTGGTCAGTCATATCCGTGCTGTATATCAGGATGTCATCAAGATACACCAGAACCCCTTTGTATAAATGGTCATGTAGAACCTGATTAATCAGCTGCATGAAGACAGCTGGAGCCCCCTGTAGTCCAAATGGCATGACTTTAAATTGATAGCTGCCCATGGGACAGTTAAAAGCAGTCTTCCACTCATCTCCCTCCTTTATCCTCACCCGGTAATAGTGAAGACACTCCCCTTTGCCAGATGGGTTAGTAAGTCCTTCAGGAGGGGGTATTTATTCTCCACACTCACCGCGTTCAGACCTTTATAATCCACGCAGAGATGAAGCGACCCGTCTTTTTTTTCTTTAAACAACACCGGGGCTCCCACAGCAGACTTGGCCCATTCGATGAATCCCCTCACTAGGTTTTTGTCCACATAACGCTGCATCTCCTCTATTTCAAGGGGGGACATAGCATACATCCTCGGTCATGGGAGTTTGGCTCCCGGTAACAGTTCGATGGAGCAATCATTAGGTCAGTGGGGAGGCAGGGCGTCACATTTTTTCTCACTAAATGCCTCCACTAGGTCCCGGTACTCACTGGGGATGAGTGGCTCGCCTGGTTGCGATAAGGCAGCCATGTGCGCTAGCTCATTGAGTGGGCTAAAGTCTCCTGTAAGGTCCGTCGAGTTAAGGGGGGGCTTGGGTCCTATGGGTAATCTTACAGTCCTCATTCCCTTCTCCCACCAGATGAACGGCTTCCATTTGTCCAACCAGGCTAGCCCTAGGATCACAGCCTCAGTCATTTTTGGAGCCACCATGAAACGAATGAACTCCCAGTGCTCATCTATTTCTAAGCGTAGGGGTTCGGTCAATTGCGTGACTAAAGTTCCTCCCATTAGGGAGCCATCGGCTTGCTCAAACCTCACGGGTTTGGAGAGCAGCTTTGCTCGTATACCCATTTTCAGGGCAAGTGACAAGCTGATAACGCACCGGGAGCATCCGGAGTCGACTAGTACTTTTAAATCTACCTGTGCCCCCATCTTAGGGATTATGAGTTTGGCAGGTAGTGAAAAAGGTAGGACGTGTTGACTCACCATCGGGTCATTATCTCCATCATCGCTGTCGTAGGAGGTTAGAGCGGCCACAGGCCTGACTTGGGTCTCGGCACTCTCCTGCATGGGGGACGTGACTTGGGCAACGGGTTCCTGCGCGATCCAGTTGGATTTCTCTTTTGTTGGCTGCTGGGCTGGTTTCTTCCTCGCTGGTGGTCCCGGTCTATTCTGCTGCTGGGGGTAAGGGACTGGGCAATTCACTGCTCGGTGGCCCTGTTGTCCACATCTGAAACACTTGATCGGTGGCCCAGCAGGTGGTCTGGGATTCTCAGTAGCCGCAAAGGTTGGAGGCTTTCGGGGGGGGGGGCTGTCATTTGGGTTGATTTGGCCTCGACTCGGCTTCCTGTGGGGGTGGCTTCTGATAGCGGGCGAGCTGAACATCTAGTCTTACTGCTGCCTGGTACCACTCTTGCAGCTGATCAGGGACTGCTTGATAGATACAAGCCTGGGAGAGGTGGTCGTCTAGTCCCTCCCTGAAATGATGGACTAGGGATTGCTCGGGCCACCTCTCTATTCTGCCGGCTATCTTGCAAAACTCTCGTACATATTCCAGGGCAGGCCTGCCGGCTTGTTTTACTTTGTGGACTTGCTCCTCCACTTTGAGGGCAATGGATGGTTCCTCGAACCTTGCTCTCTGTCCTAGGAGGAAGAGGTGGGGGTCCTCTAACTCGGGTGCTTGCTCGTTATATAAATTGTTCAGCCACTCGGATGCTTCTCCTTCCAAGCTGGACACAATCACGTCGACCATAGCGGCTGGGTTCGGATAGAAATAGGCACAGCGGTTCAAATGAGAGCGCACCTGATTGAGGAAAAAGATCAACTTTTCCGGGTCCCCGTCGAAGGTGGCTCTAAGAGGTGGCCCCATGAGTGGTTGCTGGCCTCCCCACTGTGGATGTTGCATCCCCAACTGTTGCTGCCCCCCCATGGTGGCTGCTGCATCCCCAGTTGCTGCAAGCCTCCCAGCGGTTGTTGAGCGCCCAGGGGCTGTTGCCACCTTCACGGCTGTTGTTGCATAGGTGGGGGCTGCTGCCATCCCCACTGCTGCTGGCCTGCGGGGGGTTGTGGTGCCCCCAGTTGCTGCAGGCCCTCCTGCGGCCCCGGAGGTGGTTGTTGCTGGATCCCCATCGGTTGTGGGCCCCTCAGCGGTTGCTGCACGTTCGGAGGTGGCGGCCAGCCCCACTGCTGCTGTAGTGCTCCCAGCAGTTGCTGACCCCCTGGCAGCTGCATCATCCCCAGTTGTTGCAAGGCCCCCATCTGTTGCTGCACATTCAGGGGCTGGGGCCATCCCCAGTTCGGCTGCTGCACCGCCAGCGACTGCTGGCTCCCCACCTGGGAAGGCTGCAGCATTCCCCATTGTTGTACGGGCCCCGGGCTGGGTGGCCGGTAAGCATGTCGATCCAGGGTTTGGCTGTCCCGGTGACGGCTCGGGCTCTTATCCCGTCGGCAGTCATCTGGGCTTTTGGAGGGGCGACGACGAGCTGTCTCTCCCCAACCATGGCTGGAGGCCATGGTCGGTGGCTTCGAGGGTGGGGAGGCTGCCTGATCTGCACAGGGGGGACTGGGGGTTCCCCTTGGTAGGAGTTGATGGCTGCCTCGCCGATCATCATGATCGCTCGCATATGGGGAGCGGGAAGGTTTTTCTCCACTCTTCATCTCTAGCTCCTCAAATCTTTCCCCAAGTTCTCCACTGACTGACTACGGGCTGCGGACAGGTACTTCCACTCACCCGAGTCCTCAGCGGTAGACAATTTCGTGGTTCTCCACTGGTCTGGGGAACGTGACATGCGGGAACCCCCTCTTTGCAGCTCAACCTCGTCCACCTTTGAAGCACTTGATGGTGGCAAAGCTGTCTCGAGGTGCCTGGAGTCTCTGCTGGGTAGGGTCCA